>CM060890.1:24101264-24326264 GCA_030762935.1 Hymenopus coronatus | reverse complement strand
TACAAAACCTATGTAATAGTACGTGTAGAGAAAGTAAAAACCTCACATGACTTTCTCTAGCTGCTCTATAAAGAAACTTCTTACAAAAGATTATTCTTCTTTCTACACAATGCTAATCAAGATAAACTTTAGCTCAATGTTCTTATTACTTAGTTCCTTATAGGTAGAAGAGAACTACGGGAATGCACTAGGTTAAAGTGATAGTCAAATATTTTAAAAGCTGTCGGTGTACGTCTGTCATTGCAAATTGCCTCTTTGCTTGACCAAAACAAAAGAAAAATTGACGCTTCCTGTCCGAGTAAAGTATAACTATTTGCAATTGAAACCAATAGCAAGGAATATATGGAAACGGCTACTACCACAACAAAAGCGCAAATGACGTAAATTGCGTGTTTTGACGGGATCTACATTTTTTGTGCAAAATTAAGCAAAATTCGGCAAAAATTCATCCAGCATAAAGTGGTCCTCAGAGGCTAGTCAAAGAAAATTCAAGATATACGCTTTATTTTTCATGTATATATCTTTAGTATACGGGATTTTAATCAAAATCGTTAGAGCTATTTTTAAGAAAGTCAAAACTTTCAAAAATGTTTCCAAGTAAGGCGTAGTTTGTGTTGGGGGAATTTTCTTGAAAATCTTTTTCTCACAGAAGTTACTAAAGCTAAATACAATTTCTGGTATTTAATGGTATGTTCACACACACACACAAACATTAGGGATTTTTTTTCCTAAAAATCCTTTTTTTGGACTCAGGGAACCAAGTTGGGATTGTAGGGAGGATGTGGAAGAGTTTCCCACCCTAATGCCCTGATCTTCTCCATAGTGGCACGGGGAGTATGCGGACGCACATTATCCTGTTGAAGGATGATCCTCTTTCCAGGGCGTTTATCACGCAAAGCCCGACGGAGCTTCAGAAGTGTTTTGATGTAGCGGGCAAAATCTATGGTTTGTCCAGGTTCAAGAAAGTCAACCAGAATGCAACCTTGTGCACCCCAAAAGACACTTCCCATAACTTTTCCTACAGACTGCACTGTCTTCGCTTTCTTCTTCGATGGTGAGTTCAAGTGGTGCCATTCCATACTCTGACGTTTCGTTTCTGGCTCATAGTGATGGAACCAGCTCTCATCTCCAGTCACAAAACACGTCAAAAATTCATCACCTTCATTATGAAATCTCTGAAGAAGGTTTTGTGCAATGGTTCTTTTCTGAAGTTTGTGGTCTTCAGTCATTAACCGAGGGGCCCAACAGGCACAGACCTTTCTATAGCCCAAGCTGTGGATCATTTCTTGCACTGCGCTATGTTCTATTTCAAGTTGCGCAGCAATTTCATTCACAGTGAAACGCCTATCTCCTGTAATGAGCTCATCAACTCTTTCCTCAATTCTGTTTGAGGACGCCCGCTACGAGGCGCATTTTGCAGACTCGTGTTTCCATCTTTGAAATGTTTCACCCATCTTCTAACACTGCTGGCACCCATGCAGACACCTGCATACGCACGTTGAAGTCTGAGATGAATTTAAGGAGCACATTTTCCTTCTTTCACAAGGAATTCAATGACAGCACGCTGTCGAAACGAAACATCAATGTCAGCCATTTTTCAAACACCGTCTGTGGTCACGTGATAGAAGCTAATGACGTCACAATATGTCAACACGTGGCTTAGTCTGTAGATTACGATCCTGCAATTCGTTTCGTTACATTGTTGAAATTTAAATTTTTACAATGGGTTGCTCGTGACTTTCAGTATGCCCCTCGTATTTTTAATGTTAGTACTTCGAAATGCCATGTTGCCAGCATAGCATTATTATCAAACAAATGGAAATACAAATTGATAAAAGCTTTTGGTTGGTAAACCATAATGGTTTGCCCTTGAAAAAAATGTCATTCAAATAACTAAGTATACATGATGCGCAACGTTTGCTTCACTTCGTTCATTTATATTGCATTAACTAATCACGTTTTTATTTACGTTTTATTTTCTTTTTTGCCCCATTTAAAGGTCCTTTATTATTTAATGTTTTACCCTATACATTACACTTTTCTGAACACTCTGTAGCGATGTTAACTTGTAATTCTTGTTTGACATTTTTAAATGTTTTGATTTTCTATATTAAAATAGGATTTGGCTATTTCTTTTACTGGTTTACTAATACTCATTATTATGTTGCGTTTCTTCTTAGTTTACCCGCATTTACTTTCTCCCTCCATAACTATATATGTATAGTTTTCATCTTTAACAAGATGAAAATTTAAACTATGGAGCTATCAGCATTCAAGTTTAGTCTAGCTAAATACAATTTTCGTTGCATTCTACCCTGTACGATTGGTCACTGCGAGATAAGTATAAATATGAAAAAGGTTGAAATTTTATTGAAAAATTAGTTCTTTAGAAGTTTGAACTGAAATCTACAAGGCTCTAAAATAATATAATCTCATAGAAAAAAGTATTCCTCTTAGAGTAATGACTCAAAGCTTAAAATGATAGAAACTGTATATTTACATGTTATTAGCAACTTGGAGACAGCAGGATATTAGAAGCGGACAAAGAGAATCTCAACATATATGTGTTAGAGAGAGATATGCCACCTCCCTCCATACAGATTTACAATATTAAAGCAATCCATAGATCCCATTCACAATGAAGACGTAGCGTTAATATAAACGCAGGCATGGGGGTAGACCATTCATAATGCAGCCCAAACGTCTTGTAATGTAGCTGTACACGTGACGTAAGAAGTTAGTATTCATTTCCAGATCTGTGAATTAGATGCACGTGAAAATCTTCGAGCGCACTTCAAATTTAAAATCGAATATCATAACCAGTATTATACAAAATAAAAATTCCATCCAATATTTATAAGTAAAACTGCCACAAAGGGTGTTGTAACAATAAACATTAAATCATCATCTGCTGGAATCATTAAAATGGTAAGCAATGGACGTTTTCGACCGATTAGAACTTTTGCCTCTCATCTAAGCGGATTCGACCCCAGGAGACCTAAGCGGTGTTGGGCGGGTCTTCTCCGGGTTCTCTGCTATTCATTACACTAATTGCCCCATAATTTACTTTTCTCTCATCTCTTTCACCGTCATCACATATCATCCAGTCAGCGAGCTGATTTCTCTCTGATCTAGAGCCTCTGCTCCTCAAGAGAAATCTCTGACTCCAGGTGCTGGCTTGTAAGTCCTGGAGGTGTATATCCTACATTGAGGAGTGTAAACAATGGATCGGCCAAATGGACCAACGCCATGATTATACAGTAAAATCTCGATACGCAATCGTGTGTTTTTATAAGCTGGCAATGCATGGATAAAATAAATATTTCATTCTCTAAGATGGAAATTCTTGCGTTGATAGCATCTTACGTTACCATTCGATTCTGATTACTTTCATTAAATACCATGGTGAACCTGCGTTTACTTTTCACTACGAAAGGGACATTACTCACTTTAACCTTCCTGAATCATTTGGACAATTTTATTAGATTTTGAGGTCGTCTCTTTAGCGCAGCTAAGCACACCTGGGTCTGATTCCCGGTACCGGCGTGCGGATTTTTCCCCGCTGGGAGATCTGGTTCGGGGTACACTCAGTCTCGTGAGGTCCCTGGTGGGGCAATTGAGGAGCTACTTGATGGAGAAGTGGTGGCTACAGAGTAGCGGCCGGTGGGGCTCAAGGCGCTCACCAAGTCTCACCCTCCAATACTGCACCCCGTCCATGACGTCTGTCATGAACCGAGATGGGGACGCAGCGACCGGGCAAGGTTCCTTGTGAGCTGTTGTGCCATGGAGTTGTTGGTGTTGGTGTCGCCCTCCGTGGTGTATTGGTTACCATGCTGACTTCATATACCCAAGGTCGTGCGTTCAAACCCAGCGGACGACGATGGATTTTTTCGGGCGTAAAAATCCTCAGCATGGCTTCCTTCGGAAGGGAAGTAAAGCCGTGAGTCCGATGTCGTAGATTTACGGCACTTAAAAGAACCTCAAGCCTGATAGAGAGGCCTATGAGCAGAATTAAGCGGGCTTTCACGCCCAGTATAGAATGGGACGCTGAGAACCGCAGCAGTTAAAGAGCGTCCATAAATAAAAGGCCATTCCATTTTTTTCCATTTGGTGTTGGTGTTATTATTATTATTATTGGGGAGAAAGATAGCATGTATCAGCTCATAGATTTTGGCAGCTCCATGCTTATTCTTGACATTTTTGGACTTTAGATTAGTAATCCAGATATTTTGAGGTAACACGACTTTTCAATAAGTGTTAACAGATTGAGAATGTTTATTGATTCTCTACAAGGGTAAATCAAATAGGAAAGTTACATGAAGAAGGGGCTTTAGAATGCTGAATGAAAGAATATGACAGGGAGGTCTAATAAGCTTAAATTTTTGACGACTAGAGAATATCCTTTTCTTTTAGGTGCAGTCAGCCTTTCCGTGGCCGAACTTGAGCTCTCTTAAATTTCCATTTTCTTTCGGATTATGCCTCATAGCTGCTATTATGGTATTATATATAATTTTTCTAATGCTGATATTATCTTAGATAGCACAAAGTCCTTGAGTTTTGAGGCTATTGAATGCAGTAAAACTGATTACATTTTATATGGTTGGGTTATTAGTCCTCCCTTCAACAACTGTATCCAGAGCTGGGATTTGTATTTTGGATTACCTTTATTCTACGAAGACTGCCTTCATTATGGTTTCCAAGTTTCCTCCATGGGGTATATGAAGGATAAATTTAGATGAAAGAAACAGAGGATAAACCATAGCTTACCTGGATATATATTTAGGACATAAACTAAATCAATGAGTAATGTAAAAAAGCGAAATCCTTGAAATAGGTCTGTCCATCACTGTAATCATGGAGTACCTACACGCAAGAGGAAATTAAAGTTACAAATATATGGTATATTTAAATATAAATAAGGTCGTCATGCACGTATGCAAGTATCATATTTCAGCACTTTAAAAACAATCTTATCTAGAGACAGATTGCATGTACTCAGAATAAAATTCTAACTGCGTAGAGGTACAAGCCAGAGTTACGGCTTCTGTTGTATGAACCACGTGGAACATGTAGCCTTGGTGCGAGGGGAATAGAAGAGCAACAAAGGGTAGTGATAGAAATCACCGGAGTAGAAAAGTTGTACGTCTTGGATCAAAGACGTAATGGCTGACAACTTCCTGGAGGGTGCCCTGCCGTTGGGGAAGTTAAACGCAAGGTCTTCCTGCGTTGTTTCACGCGTCTTTAAGGTGCGCTGAGTCAAACTGGAGCTGGCACTAGAGTGGAAATCTTACAGGTTGCCCATACTATCAAAAATAAATGGGATTGCACACCGTATAGTGTAGAATTTTCTGTTGCCTAAATCAAGGACTTTCTCCATTCTACAAATTCTAAATTGTTGTTTTACAGCATCTAAACGCAGTTCCTTTATTTATATACATATATAAATATATAAATATATACATATCCATATATATTTATAAATATATATAAACATGAATCGCCGAAATAAACCCGTATCACTTCCGAACGACTGCACCATTTTGATTTTTTTTTTTTTTTTTTTTTTTTTGCTATAGTCACGGCAGAGATTGTGGAAAAGAGCATATTTAAAAATAGTACGGGAAAGGCCTTAAAGTCTCATACTACTACTACTACTACTACTACTACTACTACTACTACTACTACTACTACTACTACTACTACTACTACTACTACTACTACTACTACTACTACTACTACTAATAATAATAATAATAATAATAATAATAATAATAATAATAAAAACAGTGCCAAGGGAACGCATTTCTGTTAGTAGTCGCCAGATGACAGTGGTACCACGGTACCACGGTTATTTTCCCTCCTCATTCACTGTTAAGGTAACGTACCAATTTCCCGAGAGAATGGTCCAACACAGCAGTGAAATTCAAATACATTTTTGTATATTAACTGTCCATTCCTTAATCCTATCGTTTAAAATAAAGAGGCAAACAAGCTTTCCTTGTGATGAGCACCTAAAGTAAGTACTCATTTATTTGCCGCTAGATGGCCATAGTGGTATTTTCCCTCCCCATTCAATGTTAAGGTGTGTATAATATATATATATATATATATATATATATGTATGTGTGTGTGTTTTGGAACATTAATAACCGACAGCTCCCTGAGGATCCCGCCCCATGGGGAAGAATTAAAGCCACATCTAAAGTGATTAGCACACACAATCGTCGTTTGCAACGAAACACTAATTTCGTCTCTTTGGGAAGTACCTGCACTTTCCGTAGGATAGTCAAGGTGGATCGACCTTCTCTAAATCCATGTTGGGCAGTGGACAATCTGACCAATATCAGGGCCGCGCCGTGGCCGAGTGGTTCGACCACTCGCCTCTCACATAGAATGCCCGGGTTCGATCCCAAGCAGGTGAGATTTGTGGTGGATAAAGCAGTGCTGGGGCGGGTTTTCTCTGGGTTCTCCGGTTTCCCCCACAATCGCATTCCACCGGTGCTCCATCTTCATTCAAGTATCATCAGTGTCACCGCCTGCGGTGCCGGAAGTACTTAAATCGGGCGTTAAACACTACCAAAAAAAAATGACCAATATCAAATATTCCAGGAGCTTAGACAAGACATTAGGTAAGCAGATAGGACGATAGGATACAACTCTGTCTATGGGCTTCGGCTTCTCCAACAGAATTAGTTCAGCAGTCTTCCACTCAGTAGGAAAGACACCTGCCTTTAAGGCACCCATTGAACACAGCCAGACTGGTTTCTGAGTATGTGGTAACAACCGTCCTAGTGATTAAGGCAGCAGACCATCGGGGCCAGGTGATCGCTTAAATTTAATTTTGGCCAAAGCGTGTGTGCACTTCTGCAAGGGTAAAGCAGCACACCTCATCAGGAGACTTGGCCCATGTAATCGCCACATGGTCAAGAAACAGAGTAGTAGCAATTTCTAGCTGTCGTGCGTCTGATAGATTGAGACGCAAAGGTGAGTGAAGTTTCCTAGTCACAAACTGGTATCCTTTGTCCCATATGTCAAAGTCAATTTCTTCAAGAAGTCCTTGCCAAACAAAGCTCTTAGCATTCAGTGTGTCCATTTTAAGCAGAGTTCTGCTGCTCCCATCTGCTCAAGGCACTAGTTGATTTGCTCCTCGATCCCTCGCTGGCAATAAAGCACCAACGCCCGCCTACATTGTAATAAATTTTTCCTGGTTATCGCAATAGCATTGGTCCACCAATATGCCGGTTTGTGAGGGTGTCTTTTCACTTTTTTAGTAAAAGTATTATCACAGGCGGCCCGAAGGACCTTTGAAAACTGCTGTGACGTGATATACGGTATGTCCAGGAGGTGAAGAAGATGTCTTACCTCCGGCGACCATCGTGGCAGACTCTCGGGGCACACGCTCCAGCCCCTTGGAAGGGGACGGTGTCTTGGAGGAGCCTCTGTCAGGAAATCACAAAGTAAGTATCGATGAAAGCTAAGAGTCTTCTTCCAAGACCTGCCAGTTTGCCACACTTGGGGCTAAAGGAGCCATACTAAAAGCTACATCGATATATGAAACACTTTCTGGGCCGACAAGTGTTGGCTCTGTTCCAAAATTATGTACCACCAGACCATCATTCGCCAGCCATTAGCGCATCAGTTTTCCTCTAGCATCCTCAACTGGAGATTCCCAGGAGTGGAACTCAGCATTAAAATCTCCTCCCACAAGCACTTCAGTTGCATGACATCGCATAGACAAGCGCAATGCGTGTAGACATTCCAAAAATGTAGGGAAATTCACATTCGGAGATATGTAGCAGTCATATATAGTCACCAAAGTAGTCTCCAACCAGACGAATTCGACCCCTACTACAGTCCTAGCCACCTGAAGATCGGCGGTCATGACTTTTAGATCCACATCTGTGTTCAGATCTACAAGCCACTGTTCCTGGTGAGTCCTAGCAACAGTAGGTTCAGCCATTATGTTATGTTCCATGGCCGTTTGGTACATGAGATTCATTGCGGCTCTCCCCATATCAACATTACTTTGAAGTATCCTTAAGACAAACGGTCGACCCAACTTCAAATGGGAGACTGCCATTAGGAGTGATTGAGGCGTTGGGTTCTAGCTCCACAGACCAGTTTACGATAACGAGGACAACGCTTAGTGCCAAGTTCATAGCCCAGAGTTTTACACGTCAGACAATAGGATTCACTAGTGCAGTGCACAGTCAGGTGCCTGTCTATGCCACCGTTCAGGCAAATATGTCTTCTATTAGGTCCATTACACCTGTGGGCATGATGTCCAAAATCCTGACAGTTAAAACATCCTGGAATAAAAACCCGTTCTTGAACTCTGCAGGAACACCAGCCGATACGGACTGGGCCTAAATGCAGTAGTCGATGGCCCAGGTCTACGCTTAATGCAATTGCAGCAATCTGACCCTCAGTAACTGTAGGTCTCATCGAGGTAACCTGAACGGTGTTGGACTTCATTTCCAAAACCTGTGAGATTGCATTCTGCTTCTCCGTTGCGATAGTGATAATAGCATGAATATGAAAAAGCATACCATTCCTCCGAGAACAGCGTACATCGGTGTCTTTAATGGAGTGAATAATAGCTTTTAGTAACAGTTCCACTTTGTCAGCCTGTCCTTTAACCGTGAGAAGCACCTCTCCTATAGGAGTCTTCCATAGATTTTGTAACTCCACACCAATATCCTGCAAGCTCACAATTTTCTTATCCTCTTTCAGCAATTTGGCATAAGTACTCACTCCAGGGTTGACAATAATAGCCCTGGTGTCCAAACGAGGAGCAATAGTCTCCGGAGCCGCTCCAGATCGAGGACCTCCATCAATAGTGACAATTGTTTCGCGTCGTTGAGGAGGAACATGTAAATAGAGAGACATGCCAGAGTCCGCAAGAAGGCACTCAAGAAGCTTCCGGAGTATTGTCACATCACACCCAGAAGGTAAAGGCAAATGAACCTTTCGTCTCCAATGTTTGTAAGCCAAGGCACGCAGATGTGACAATCTATCACCCAAGAGTTGCAGACCATCTTCCTTCTGTATTAGCTCAGGTACAGTGATTTCAAAAATGAAGCGCTCAGTGCTTCGAAAACCGCCATATACAGGCACTTTTGTAATATAACAAAAATAAGCCTTGCCACTAAAATCTTTATCAACCAGTAGATCCACTATTTCTGGGTGTCGTTCCTTGAACAGGTAATTAATGTCCTGGCTCACATTGGGATCATCCGTCACAATGGCCAAAGCCACCTCACCCAATAAGAGGGGATTTCCCGTCACAAGTTCCAAAGGCTGGAAAGTGCACTCAGGCCAAGACTTCTCTAGCAAACTTTGAAGATGAGCAGCGTTCCCAATGTCAGCAAACGCTGTGCTTATTTCCGAAGCAATACGATTTTCCTCAGCAATCCTATCCGCCAAGTCCGGCGAAACGCCTAAGATTGCCGAGTCAGTTTGCACTGCAACGGAGTGCAAAACTGTAGCATCAAAATTGGGCCTAGATTTAGAAAGCATCTCAAGTTCCGAGGTGCTCCGTGTAGTTAACAAGAAAGCGAAGTGCTTAAACTTCTGAATAGAAATTTTAATCTCCATCTTAGTGTTAACATGTTTCCCTATAAAGTCCATAAGACTTGAAGTAACGCCAGATAACCGATCAATCAACTCAGAAAGATCTTCTTCGGCTTGATCCTCAGTAAAAGCTGAAATAGGTCGCCTAGCTGTACGACGAGATTTGCTCACCATAGTTGACGCTCCCTCAGAAATATCAGAGCGCGTGGACTCCAATGACGACGACAAACATATAGAATCACATACACTTCCAGCAACTCCGATCTTCACATTCCCAAGATTGAACTTATCCGGCTATCAGCAACATCTCCAGTAGCTGCAGATGAATCCAAGGCCTGGAGCATCACCTTTGGATTCGGGCAGTCGCTTGATGATGGTCGGTTGGAATCTGGCTGCCCACTATCATCACCGTCCGGTTCTGGGATTCCGAAGCCCTTGTCCCGTAACAAATCATCAGGTACAAAACAATCCATGAAGTATATATAAGAACCAAAGACCCGGTCGGCAAAACATCAGGCTAGATAGAAGTTAGAAGAAAGGGAAGAAAAGGGAGAAGAAGAAAGCAGGAAAGGAGGATCTCATCCGGAAAATATGAAGAGGCATGAGAATCCAGCACAGAAATCCTGGGTGCGCCAGACCCTTACTTACCAGAAGTAAGTCATGGGGCTAGCAGTAGTAGTAGTAGTAGTAGTAGTAGTAGTAGTAGTAGTAGTAGTAGTAGTAGCAGCGGCAGCGGTAGCGGCGTTGATAGTGGTGGTGGTGGTGGTGGTGGTGGTGGTGGTGGTGGTGGTGGTGGTGGTGGTGGTGGTGGTGGTGGTGGTGGTGATCTTGCAGGGTCTCCATACACACGGGGATACGGATGACTAATGTTTGTTTTGACTTTCAAGTAGGTAAACCAACTCCAAAGCCACGTAACTAACGAAGGAAGAGACGATTGGCATTATTCTGTTGGCTGGGAGTTGTACCACACGCAGTTGAATAGATCACAGATAACCCATGACTGTGGGCAAACTCATCCTGAAATTTAAGAGGACAGGTTCCGTCGCCGACGTAGCCTTATCTGGAAGACCAAAGACAGTTACAGATGAAGCTACGTCTGCTAGCAGCGCTGATCAAGAGTCCGAAAAAGGGAAAGCGAGGACTTGGTATGAGCCAAATCAGTGTCGTGCAGATCTTGCATATCCCCATCCAAAAATTAAAAACAAAATAGGAATTAAACTATCTTCAAAAAAGAAATTATATTTAATCTACAAAAAGTAAAGTGTTATCCATACAAGATGCAAATGTTGCATCAGCTGTCAGAGGACGATCCTGATCGCAGGACAGAGTTGTGAATGGGCACTAAACATGTACCACAATGTTACTGAATTTGTTAGGTCCATCGTTTTTTCAGATGAAGCAAATTAGTATGTTAATGATGAAGTGAACCGGAAAAATGTGTGGTACTGGGGTGATATCGGATATCGGACTGCAAAGGCCAGGTGCAGTGAAACTCAATGGTGTGGTGCGGAATATGAGGTAACAGATTATTGGCCCGTTTTACGTTGAAGGAAACCTCAACTCTAATGGTTTTCTTGACAAATTATAACATGACATCTTCATGTCATACTTGGATGAGAGTGGGGACTTCCCTGCATTCTTTGAGTAAAACGGAGAACCACCGCACTACGGCATTGAGGTGCGCAATTTGCTGGACCAGCAGTTTCCTGGGCAATTGGATCGATCAACATGATCAGGTGTAGTGGCCATTCAGGCCACCAGATCTCACTCCCATGAAATTTTACCTGAGGGGCCACCATCGGTTATGTACTAGAAGAAAGTTCGAGATTTGGATCATCTTAAAAAGAGAATCACTGAATCGTGCAAACAAATAACGACGGCAACATAGACACATGTTCGTCCAAATTGGTTGGAGCACTTGGCTCTTTGCGTGGACATGGAAGGGAAACATATGGAACATATTCTATAATTGTAGCTCAATATCCTCCCCATTTATATCGACACTCTTGGCTCACTCAATAGACGCTGGTTCGGAAATTGTTTATTTCCATGGTAGAACTCTTTTTCTGCAACTCCGCTTACACGTTGAGATGTGTAATGGTAGTTATCCTGTGGCCATAATTTTACCGATGTTGTCATTGTGCTACAATACAGTACGTAGTTCGCTTGTTATGCGCCGGTACTCAGTTCATTGCTTGTAGCGCCGAGCACAGCAGTGTATATTTGAGTTTCAGGTGCAGTAACATATACACTTGGATTTTGCAGATTCTCATTTAATGTACGGATTAGGTGAAGGTAATACAGTAGTGCACTAAATGTCGGTTCTGCGATTGTTGCTTGTTTCAGGTTCAACTATATATAGTCAAATACGCTGACGGATGCTTATTTAATGTGCGGACAAGCTGAAGGTAATGCATCGTTTGTATTAACAAAAATTTACAGACTAACGTTGTCCAAATAGGAGAACATTTCAATAAGCTGATCGTTGTCTGAGGGAAATAGAACCCTCAAGCCTGCTACTCGAGACTGGGGAAGACCTGAACGAGGAGAACACCACAACTGGGGAAGGCGAAGAAGAACCTACTGACAGCACTCAACAATTATCTGTAACATGTAACGTTGACCATTTGACTTTCTGGAGTGTGTTGGGTGAGTACTTACTGTATCCGTACCTTTTCTAATGGGATCAAGTATTATCTTCAGCTATTTATCCCGCATGATTAGCGTTTTGCCAATGTGCTCTTCTAGACTGTTACATATGAGAACTCATTTCACCAACATAGGACTGTGAATTTTCATAGTCAGGTGTATGGACTGATGAGAATCCACATACAATTGTTCCACCAAACCATCAATATCGATTCTCCGTTAATTTTTGGGCCGGGATGTTGGTCACTGTTCGTTGAGCCTACCACATCGTCTTGATGTACGAAGGTAGAGAAGGTTCTTCCAGAATATAGTACCTACCTTGTGAGATACTCCATTAGTAATACGATAAGACATGTACTTCATGCACAATGTAGCTCCTCGTCATTCCAGTTTTTCTCTCCGTTAATTTCTGAGCTTTCTTGGTAAATGGATAGGGAGTGGTGGACCAATTCAGTGCCCTACACGCTCGTCTATCTTACACCTACTAAATTTTTATTTGTAGGGACGAAAAACTGGAGTGTTTTTATGGACGCTCTTTAACTACTGTGGTTCTCAGCGTCCCGTTCTATATTGGGCGTGAAAGACCGCTTCATTTTGCTCAGAGGCCTCTCTATCAAGATTGAGGTTCCTTTATGTGCCGTAAATCTACGACACGGGACCAACGGCTTTACTTCCCTTCGGAAGGAAACCATGCTAAAGATATTTACACCCGAAAAAATCCATCGTCGTCCGCTGGGTTTGAACCCGCGACCTTGGGTATATGAAGTTAGCATTGTAACCATTACTCCACGGATGGCGATATTTTTTGGGACCTTTGAAATCTCTTTTATATGCAACTCCAGCTCCAGATGTAGAGACTCGCTTTGTGGAGGACTGCCAGACATACGAAATTCTCCAGGTCTAACTCAGCGGTTAGGAGTCCATGCGGCGGTGGGTTTGATGGATGCATTGGAACTAAAGGAAGCCATTTTGAACATGTACAGTGATTTCCTGTTTCCCTTCGGTTCTATCATTGAGTATTCTTGTAAAGGGTTCAGCTGTACAAAAGTGCTCTAAATATGAATAACATCTGCTCATTTAACATTTTTATCCTCTATCCGCAAGAAATGTTTTCCCAAACTTTTGACGTACCTTTTTTCGGGAACCAATATGTAAAAGCTGTTCCTGATTCTAAGTACGACGATTAGCTGCGTCTAATTAAATTTCCCAACTACCACAATATTAATAACTTCATATTATATGCAAGGTTTGTTGTAATTAAGGTAAGAAGTTAAAGTTACCGAGACTCGATAAAGGATAATTGGCGAATACCGCCAGATGAATCGTGGACTGCACGCTACCCTATAACTGTAATAACTGTAAAATGAACATGGCTGTACCGTAGCTGAGTTTTTAGACAACTCGTCTTTCACCTAGACGGCCCGGGTTCCATCCCAAGCGACCGCATGATGGACAAAGTGACTGACGCCGGGGCGGGTTTTTCCCGCCATCACATTCCACCGGTGCTCCATCTTCATCCCATGTATCATCAGTGTCATTGCCTGCCGTGCCATAGTAGTAAAATTTAAATACCGTAAAAATGTAGGATTAAAAAAAATGAAGATCCAGTAAAAGAATCTACATTTTGGAAATGCACACCCCTTTATTAACCTAGTCCCGCCTACATAATGACCCTCTATGCATTTTTCTACGCTATAGGTTACCAAATCTTATACTTTTTATAAGATCTGAGACAACATTTTACTTTGGTTTGCAATATTACTGTTATCCTATACTTTCCAGAAATTGCGTTTTCCAGCCTCCATTTAAATTTATGAGCGTAATATTCTGAAGAACTGTCCATGCGCTAATGAATTTCTCATGGAGTAAGTTTTCCAGAACATTTAATTACACTCACGATTCTAAATTTCTACCTTTGTTTTTCCACTACATGTTGTCTCGTTTGCGGTATCCACATCACAACAGAATGCTAAGTTGTGCTTTTATTTATACGCCATTGTCTATTAACATTATTTTTCTATTTGCCTAGGCATTCTTAATGAAATAATTATTTCTTAAGACAGTAACGAATGAACTTTGTAACACAGGGAGAATAGCAGCTGCGTTGAGAGAGAGAGAGAGAGAGAGAGAGAGAGAGAGAGAGAGAGAGAGAGAGAGAAAATATATTACGTGGTACCCACCCGTCACAACCAACTCAACCTTTTTTAATCTAGGTATATCTTTACTGTCATATAAGCAAGAGAAAATGTTGTTTTTAAAAGTATTTTGTACTAAAACACTATAAAAATCGCATGTTAAATGTAACAGTGGAAATACGTGTATTTGACGAATACTCGTCAAAATTACTTAAAACTGAAATCCTTATTTGTTGGTTACACTTTAATCTTAACTTCTAACAAAAACTCTAAGTGCACTAGCTGTTAATTTTTTAATAGTATTTAACTCCCGCTTTTAATACATGTGACACCGCAGGCGATGACACTGATGATACATACAATGAAGATGGAGCACCGGTGGAATGCGATGGCGGGGGAAACCGGAGAACCCGGTGAAAATCCGTCTTTGCGACGCCTCGCACACCAAAAGTTTCACATGCGGTCGCCCGGGATCGAATCTGGACCGCGTTAACGAGAGGCGAATTGTCTAACCATTCGGCCATGGTGCAGCTCATTAGTTGTTAAAGAAACATAACATGATATATTAAATAGATTTTTGAGTGTACTAGTAGACTGCGACTTGTGTGTTCTAAATGTTAGGTGACATTGCTGGAAATGAAAAATAACAAACGCGATGTATAGAATTATAGAATATAAAGATGGCCTTAATGTATAGACTGTTGGGGCATAAGTGCAGATTTTACTGTTAATTAAGAACAGTGTAATGAACAGCATTGCATCATTAGCTCTTTAATTTGTGGATTTATGCTTTTAATTATTATAATTTCTATATTTTCAGGTGGCTCACTATCTCACAAGACATAGTTGTTTTTCTGAGATCGCGGATACAAACATGTAATTTGGAAGGTGTGGGTCTAGCTATAACAAATTCGCAGGAATTGAGTTGGAATATTCTCTGTAAGGTCAATAAACCAACATTATCTAGGTCAACAAGCCATGCAAAACGGATGGTATTTACTGAGAGAAGTCGTCCATTTTGCGGAGTTGTTGAAATAAACACTTACACGGCGATGTGGATTCAGATTAAGGCACCATTTATCAAAATATCTGTTTTATACTCTTATGAATTTGTATAATCGTTAAGATGAAAGACAGGATTGTGTTTTCTTTGTGCAGAATTAGTTATTTTATGAATATATGTTTATATGGTTAATTTTTTTCTCCTTTAACCTAGTGGATCATTGCGGATGATGCATGAAATCGGTGAAATGATGCTGAAATGAGCCCGGGGACTGTGGAGCTTATTCGTGTTCTCAGAATAAGGGAAAATCCCTTTTCCCTGTAACTCAGCTTAGCCGAATTTCGATCTTGGAACCTCTTAAATGTTCATAATCATCGAAGGAATACACATGCATTAAGTGCAATGAAAAATTAGGAAAAAGACAATGCTCAAGTTCTTCTCAAATATTCAAACTAGACTTCGTTTTTCAATGGCACAATCAGTGCCCTTATATCGCAATACAATAATGGACATCTGTTTTAATAAGCTATATTTATGCGTTGAAACCAAGAATGTTGCTTCGCTATGATAGTGTTAAGAGGTTGGATCCTTAAAGAATGAATTGTTCTTCCACACTAGTCGAGTGCAGGAGAGAAGTTGGAGAGATAGAGTCAGACTGAAAAGTCCATTGCCATAGCCGGGATTTGAGCCTGGTTTCCGTTCAGTCCCTCCTACTACCGATATACCATGGCAATTGATTTGGTTTTTCCCAGTAAATCACAAGGCTATCTCAAATTATTTTGAGAAGTGAAACTTCAATGGCAATTTGCAAATTCTGCAAGTATTTAAGTACTTAAGTTTCCGGCTTTATTAGTTCAATCAATGGGAATTAATTTCAGATCTCCTTGTTGTTTACCAGCAAAAGTGATAGTTGGATAATGTATTGCCCTAGCGGCATGTTACCATGGTAATTAGAGCAACTGGATGGAAATCAGGCGATCCGTGATTCAAATCCCGGCATTTGATATTGCATTTTTTAGTCTTGAATCAGTACAAATGTCTGCAACAAAGTGAAAATGATTAACAAGAAAGATGATGTAAATAAATGAATGTAACAATGTCGTAGTTACACAGCTGAAACTGCATAGAGTCATAAAAGTGTTTTTCGAAACAATTGCCAAAGTGTTCGGGTAAGATGTATAATAGAGTCTCCTTGAGTCTGAAGGAAAAGGCAAGGCAAGCCTTAGGGGGTTGAGGTTGTGAAAGTTACTGAGAATTAGCAGCTTAAGTTAAATAGTCAGACCGTTTCTATTGCATCATGAAAAGAGGCGCTTCTGGGAGCGGGAAAGAAAGCCAACTAGAACACAGAGTGTACTAATAATACCACCACTACCTCCACCACCACCACCACTACCACTACCACTACCATTACCACTTCCATTACTATGCGCCCGGGCCTGATAATATCCCACCCGAGGCAGTTAAAATAATGCTCAAAATGGTCCCTGATTTTTCATTACCAACGTTTAATAATTTGTTGCGGACACAAGAATTCCCAGTAAGATGGAAAATTGTATGAGTATGTTTACTATGGAAAAAAGGAAAACCTTTGGAGGTCAATAATGCATTTAGGCCAATTTGCCTTTTAGACACTATGGGTAAGCTGTTGGAATTTCTGCTAAGAGAACGTCTAGAGAAGGAGTTAGAATATAAGGGAAGTTTTTCGGAATACCAGTTCGGTTTTAGAAGGGGAACGTCAACAGTACAAGCTGTGGAAAAAGTGATCGACATTGTTGAAAGGTCAACAGGTAAATGGTGTGCACTTGTGGCATTAGATATAAGAAATGCTTTTAATACTGTGACTTGGAGTCTTATTAAAAAAAAAAAAAAAAAAAAAAAAAAAACGACAAATGTCTACATACATGGTGAATTTTATTGAATGTTATTTTACTAATAGAAAACTCAGTATTGCAGGCATAGAGAAAGATATGCAAATGGGAGATCCTCAGGGATCAGTGCTTGGACCAACTTTATGGAACGTTGCCTATGACGGAATATTAGGTCTTGACCTTGGAGAAAATATTAGAGCTATATCTTATGCTGATGATTTAGCTATAGTAGTAGCAGCACAAGATGAAGAGTACCTTATTCTTAGAACTAATGAGGCATTGAAGAAAATCGACAGGTGGCTTACATTAAATAATTTTCAGCTGGCCCCTGAAAAGACAGAAGCTGTTATCCTGAAAGGAAAGAGAAATTTGGAAAGTATTACTTTTGAGATAAAAGGTACAAAAATAACTCCAATTAATGCATTAAAATATTTGGGGATAGTCTTGGGAAGTCATTTAAAGTTTGGACAACATATTAATGCAGTGACCAAAAAGGCAGATGATAAAACTGAAGCACTATCTAGAATAATGCCAAATATAAGCGGACCTCAATATTTCAAGAGGCTAGTCCTGAGAGGAGTTCTGCATTCAATATTATTGTATGGCTGTCCGGTATGACAAGAAGTTTTGGAAATCAAGAGATATAAACAAAAAATGAAGAAGTCACAAAGAAAAATACTTTTAAGGGTCGCAAGTGCGTACAAGACTGCGTCTACTGTGGCGTTACAAGTAATTACTCTTATTCTTCCTATTGAACTACAGATACGTGAAAGAACTAATGCATTTAAAGTTGAAGGTGACACAAAACATGCGAAATTAAAGCAGCGAGAAATTATGATGAATCAGTGGCAGCAGGCGTGGAGCAAAATGTTGAAAAGACCCAATGGACTAAAAGATTAATTCCAAAAACAGACAAGTGGATAACATGTAAACACAGGAATATAAATTATTATATGACACAGGTATTTACAGGACACGGGTCTTTTAATACCTATTTAAATAGGATCGGAGTACGAGAAAATAACCAGTGTGACTATTGTGATGATGTGGATACAGTGGAACATACCTTATTGTGCTGCAAAGGATGGCAAAGGCAGAGAGAAAACACCTACATGAGTTTGGGTACTGAGCTACAGATAATGTGATTGATATTATGGCTCAGACTCGGCACAGTTGGAAATTAATACAATCAATGGTCACAGAGATAATGAGCATAAAGGAAGCAGAGAGAAATGAAAGACAAAAATATTATACACTATAAGGTCTCAGGTTTCCTAATTTATGTGTTACCTTTTTTAGGTAGTTCCAAGTAGGATTCCAACGGAAAAGAGGGGTTTTTTAGTCGGTAAGAGTCCAGCACATCAGGGCTATTTTCCCTGATGCCCATGTGGGTTTTTTCCCTCTTTACAAAAAAAAAAAAAAAAAAAAAAAAAACTACCACTATTACAATTACCGCCACCACCACCACTACTACTACTACTTATACTACTACTACTACTACTACTACTACTACTACTACTACTACTACTACTACTACTACTACTACTACTACTTATACTACTACTACTACTACTTATACTACTACTACTACTACTACTACTACTACTTATACTACTACTACTACTACTTATACTACTACTACTACTACTACTACTACTACTACTACTACTACTACTACTACTACTACTACTACTACTACTACTTATACCACTACTACTACTACTTATACTACTACTACTACTACTACTACTACTACTACTACTACTACTACTACTACTACTACTACTACTACTTATACTACTACTACTACTACTACTACTACTACTACTACTACTACTACTACTACTACTACTACTACTACAACTACTACTACTACTTATACTACTACTACTACTACTACTACTACTACTACTACTACTACTACTACTACTACTACTACTACTACTTATACTACTACTACTACTACTACTACTACTACTACTACTACTACTACTACTACTACTACTACTACTAATAATAATAATAATAATATTCTATTATTACAGATTACTTACGTAAGAAATGTGATACGTGAAATCTAAATTTCTCCTGTAAGTGAACGCGCAACACAGTTTCAGCTAGATCGCCTAGAAATATAAAGTGTACATAAATTATGCAATTTTTAGTAACAATTTAAATAAACTGCTTAAACAAAAACTACAAATGTGTTATCTCCGAAATAGTTACTATTACCTTTCACGCCCTGTTAAGGTATATATATATATATATATATATATATAAACATATGTGTGTGTATAATATATAAAACATAATTTAAAATATAAAAGTAATTCAGATATAACGAGGAGCAGAGAACGCCGCAGTCTGACTCCACCTCTTCAACTTCCACTGGATGGAAGAAACAATTCATTCCCATTACTTTATCTAATATTTAGTTAACTTAAAGCCCGGGACTTAAATATTGATGGAGTTTGTATGTCGCCATTGAGATAATATATAATACATAATTTGAGATCTCCTTATGGTTTACCGGGAAAAAAGGCAACTCAGTTGCAGAATTTAGTGGCGTGCCTGTTACCAAGGTTAGCTCAGTAGTAAAGTAACTGTACGGAAACCAGGAGATCCGTAGTTCATAATAATATATTGAACTTTGCAGTCTGACTCTACCTCTCGAAAGTCCTTAGAGCCTTAATGCTCTACAATATTGTATCTAAAATCAACGTCCGCTCCAATATCTTCATCATCAGGCTAATTTATATACCTCTTCTTGTCACTATAATAAACAACAATCACTTATTTTTATACTTAGCAATCTTTGCAAAACTGAATCAGACTTAAAATTCCGCATATTTCTACCATCCTGTCAGCGTATTTCCCGGTTGATCAAGTCCAATAAAGATCTTAATTATGAAGTTTGTCTAAAGATAGAACTAATCGGATCATCTGAACATACAAGTTATGACTGCCAGTTGGCTTGTGATGTTGGAAAACGTAATGTCAATCACCAATAGGTCAACGCCATTAGTTAGTGACCATGTGTGGGAGTGGGGAGAGAGAGAGAGAGAGAGAGAGAGAGAGAGAGAGACAGAGAGAGGGACAGGCGTAGTAGCGTATGTGCGTGGGCGCATCAAGTCCGAAAAGTGTTGATCGGTTATGGTGCCAACTCCACAGATTAGATTGAAACAAATTCAAAAAAATATGGGAAAAAATGCATGGAAATAAAACATCCCCAGTAACATATAATCGATGTGCTCTTTATTTCATCTTAATTCACAATGAGATTTAGCAAACGTTAAGAACAAACGTAATAACAGAAATCCCCAAACAGAGATCCGAATATATACAGGGTATTAATGAACTACACCTAAATAATTTGCGAGATTGTGCACGTGACTGATATAAGTAATTTGAGATCGGCGATGCATAGTCCCCGGATAAACATAACGCAACTACATAGCGTTAAACGTGTGGGTATCAGATGTTGATAAGTCGGTGTTAAAGCAAAGCAGATTGAAGAAATGGCTTAAAATGTTTTTTATTTCTGCTTCCCGAGTATAAAAATATCGATTTTTAGCGGTTCGTTATGAGCGTTCTCAAGATATAATGTCGCAAAAATCTGTAAAATCTCGAACTAATCTCTTGACAGTGCGACACTGAGCATTCATTAACTACGTTGTTGAGTAATGTAGCCTACTCCGGAGGGGTTTTTTCAACTGCACTGGTGCCTTAATGTATAACGCGGGGAGCTGCTATCCCTAATATCATGAGTTCGGTTCCTGTAATAGAATAAATGTTTTTATTATTATAGTTTGCATAACAGACGAAGTGCCGCAATACGTGGCGTACTGGCAGTTCAGAAACTTATAGCCGTTACTTCGAAACTTCAATAAATCGGCCACAGGTCTCCTATCTCAAATTACTTATTTAAGTAATCTACATATTCTGTGAAAGTATTTCGGTATAGTTCATTAACAACCTGTGTATATATTCATGGTAAATGTATTCAAACATTTTTAAGACCAGAAATAATCATTACCATATGCTATATTTTTTGCAACAGTATTTATGCAAAGTGACCTTGGAGTATTTATTATTATCCATCCAAGGTGAGTAAAGTCCTGCAAAGGTAGCGCAATACAAATGTCAGTCTGGTATATCCTTCAACGCGTCGCCTAGTATTCACATTGTTAGTGATGGTTTGTTCAATAGCAAGATGGAGGTGTTACATATACTTTTATTACTCTTGTGGCGAAGAGAATAACTTAGAATACTTATTACAAATGTCACAGAACGTGGCTATTACTTGTACTCGCTTTATTATGACAGAAAGCGAAAGGAAAGAATACCAACTTAAGGAAAATGCGGTAAACAAAACTAAATCACCTCGCAAGATTGCATATGGACAAGTGCATTATTAGAAGAATTATGAGGTTAAAAATCCGATTTTAGTTCTTATGACTTTTCATGTGAAGAATAGTTTGTGGTGCGGAGATTTTTTTGAATATCTTCATGTTGCATCGTTGAAAGATGAATATCAAGCTGGCATTTAACGGATTTTCTGTTGCTGAGTTAAGTTGTTCACAGACACACGGACATGCATGCGGCTCTTTTTTCTGAAAAATATTTTTCTATTTACTCAAAGGTTCTCAAAATATATATTTTCCATGAAATCTAGGTAACTATCTCCACTATGTTTGTGGAAGAAAAAGTAAACAGAAATCCTTACGAAAATATTACACTTTTGTTACAAAGATTTATTTCATGGAGTTAGAAAATAGATTTCGATGTAAAAAGTGTAGAAGTAAAAGGAGTTTTCCCTGCGGACATTCGGACGTTGTGGCTAATAAGCATTTCTTAGAAACCTTTGAAGAAATGAAAGCTGTGAAAATATAATAATAAACAACGCAATCTGGATTCATAACATCTATACAGTTTCCAAGCGTTGGCGGAATGATGGCGTTCCAGGAATAAGGTATAGGACAAAAGACAGTGCAGAAGAACGTATTATTATTCATCTGGTTGGGAGATGAGATTTATTCCAGGTTTTTGCCTCATTTATGATCCCAAGTCTAGCACTTTTGACCGACAAAGAGAGAGAGAGAGAGCTCTTATCATTGAATAATGATAATCAATTATACCGAAATATTTTAACAGAATATGTAGATTACTTAAATAAGTAATTTGCGATAGGAGACTTATGGCCCCTTTATTGAAATTTCGAAGTAACAGCTATTAGTTTCTGAAGTGCCAGTACGCCACGTATTGCGGCATTTCATCTGGAATGAAAAGAATAATAATAAAAAAGATTTACTCTATGACAGGAATCAAACTCATGACCTTCGGGATAGTAGCTTACTACGTTACGCATTAAGACACCCGAACAATTGAATAAATGCCTCCACAGTAGGCCACATAACTCAAGAACGTAGTTAATGAATGCTTAGTGTCGCACTGTCAAGTGATTAGTTCGAGATTTTCAGATTTTTGAAACATTAAATCTTGAGAATGCTAGTAAAGAGCTGCTAAAAATCGATATTTCTATACTCGGGCAGCAGTTTTAAGGACATTCTAAGTCATTTTTTCAACCTGCTTTGCTTTAACACCGACGTATCTGCACCTGATACCCACACGTTTAACGCTATGTAGCTGCGTTATGTTTATCCGGGGACCATGCATCACCGATCTCAAATTATTTATATCAGTCATGTGAACAATTTCTCAAATTATTTCGGTGTAGTTTATTAACACCCAATATCTATGATATATAAAGGTACACAAAAATGGGAAAAGTGGCATACAGAAGATACCATTCGAGCTGGTGGAAAGTGTGCAACTTTCTTAAACTTTATGCAACTTTCTTCGCGTTTTCTTAAACGGGACTGCACAGAAGAAAGGGCAGGTTGCTACGTGAACAAGTGGCGCTCTTCGCTGCAGAGCCACATTCGTCTTTGTCACGTAATAGCATTCGTTTCTGTGTTTTGTGTAACAATATCTAAATGTATCCAAAGAAACGCACGGCTATTGGGCAAGTCAACCTAAGGATAAATGTTGTAAGAATAAACCACCAAACTAAGAACAAAGCCAGATTTTTCAGCTAGTAAGTAATACGCAGGGTGTTAGGATTATAGATACAGATATTTTGATACATGACACCTTGCTCACTTCGGTATGTTAGGTACCTCTTTATTTTAAACTAACACTTTTTTCTCAAAACAATGAAATAGTTTACTACCATATATGATTTGTTGGTCTTAAATGCGCCGCGATATGAGCAACACCTCTCAGTATCAACTGACCGGCTTTCTTCCACGGTTTAATACCGCAATACACGGCCTCCTCATCTAGGTAGTGTGGTCATTTTCCTTGCAGAAAACACTGAAACTCAGTTCCGATACAGTATTCATTATTGCGATCCTCCTACTCAAGGTTAAGCCTTCCGACCCGCGGTCTGAGGCAAAATAAGCGTGTCTTGTGTTTACCAAGCCTACTTGGAAATACTAGCCAAGCTAAAAACTTACTATTCTGAATGAACAATGTTTTAAATCCGCAGATATTTTTATTGCAATTAAGAAGGCTACATTGAAGATTACATCGATATTTGCTTCCACTGTGGACTTAAAACTTTACGATTTATTAATTGGTAATTATTTTAATAAACCTAGTTTCATCATTTATGCATATATTTGTATTAAAATATAGCCAGTAGTGAAATACAGGCTGATAGGGGTGTAAAACTTGTTTTTTCATAAGATTACCCGGCCTTCAAACACATTTAAATTAATCCAACCGTGTTCCTTTCTCGTTTATTTGCTGAGGTTGTTTCCACCGTGAATATGGCTGATATATAGCAACTTAATAGATGAAATCACTTAAATAGAAACCAAAAAAAAAAAAAAAAAAAACTACTTGCGTGATTCCAGCTAATTATGTGGTGGAAACATAGAACAGACGTATAGCGAATATTTAACTCAACATTTTGGAGTGTTCGGTAATGGAGCAAACTCTTTCTTATCGAAATCTGCTTCTGGAGATCAGTTTTGTTGTAAGATGGAATTTCGGTAAGGTTAATAACAATACTCTCAATAATGTTGCTCATATTGCCATTCAACTCCCAAATTTTGTTTCATCTTTGACCACGACAGCAGTTGCTCCGTTCAAATTGATGTCGTTAACCTGCGGCAATGCTGTACTAGCAGTTTGAATATTGCCATGAGGCAGCTTTTGCAAACATATCACCTCACTCTATCAACTTATCACACTTTCCTCTTTTCCTGTTCTTGCCATTATACGATCTCTCTTAACTTAGAATAATAATCTATAATGACGTCATTACTTGACAAAAAGTAATTTCACAAAATTACTAAATAATACATTATTATTTTAACTAGAGACTAGTATCTACCACAGTATACAGCTGTGGGGTAAGCAGCCAATAAAAGAGGACTACAGCACGTCATACTTTGGACATGCAGGATAAGATATAAAAAAAGAAAAAAAAAACAGGCTTTAGATATAGATAATTCGATGAACAACACATTATTCACCATTATTCACTTCGGTGTGCTAGTTGTTTTTGCTCTTCGTGTAACAGTTTTTCCATAAACGAATTACATAATTTGCTGCCGGAAGTGTTCTGCATGGTCTCAACTGCGCGGCGAAATGAACGATGCCTCTCAGTATAAACTATCCGTTTTGCTGCTAACAGCCTGCATTTCACTACTGACTGCATTTTAATACAAACATATACATAAATGAATCACACTAGGTGTATTAAAATAAATGCCACTTAGCGTTTTGTTAGACAACTATAGGCAAAAAAACATACCTACCAAATTAATAAACCAAAATATCCATCCTGCTAAAGATATCTTATACACAGGGAAATAACAACATTAGACATTCTGCCTATAAATGAGAAAAAATTACAAATGAATTACTATTATAATTGTTGTAAGTCACTGATTTGGTCTGGGTCCAGCTGATTCCTACGAATGTTTAAAAGCATTCCAACCTCACTCACGCTTCTTTCGCTGTTTGCACTGGTTGCTGGAATACATAACTTAGCCTGACCATTGAGTGATGTCATGCTACTTTCACAGCATGGTAAACCATCTTCGTCATGGCAATCATTATCACCGATGGATACGTTGTTAAAATTAAATACTCAGTCTAAGTAGTTAACGTAAATATTAATTGCGATTAATAAACAGGCAAACCGAAATCGCATTAAAAAGCTCCTTAACAGGTAAACAAATTTGCAATGTAAAAGGTTTATGGGATGAGCTCTAGCTGTGAGGTATGAGTATTTAACGGCTGGGTGTCCTCAGCCGTTAAATACTCGGAAATTGAGACCAAGTACTGATCTATTGCGGCCTACCAGCCCTGTCCCCGGGGAAAGGAATGAGAGGAGGAGAAACCACAGGCTAGCACATAGGAAACGAGGGAGCTAAGCGCAAAGAGGCACGAAAGTCCTTAAAAGTTTCACCAGATGGCAGCCCTGGCGCGCTATGGAGGCTATTCAGTCGCCGAGAGACCGGAAGGAGGCCTCTTCAACGGCACCTAGCCTCAACTAGCGCAACCAGGGAAAAGAGAGCTTCACTTGGAGCAGGCTTTCTGTCTGAAAAGCGTTGAGCTCTACCTACCTGAAATATAAACAAGAAAAATGAAATGAAGGAATGAACCGTAGTAGGTATACAGCACCCCTGTATTCGCCTAAGCGGCCCCAGAAAAACCACGGAAAAACCCAGGGCCAAAGTGCGCGATCAACGGGGAGCGAACCCGGACCTCCCCAATGCCAGTCCCAGACCAAACGCCTGAGTCATTTGGTTCGGTGGATACTATAGAGGTTTTCACGTCATGAAAAGACAATGACTCTAATGGAGGATCTGCTCAGCGCTGCCACGTATGTTTCGCCGCCATTACTGCGATTACTGCGCTTTCGTTCACAACCTGTTTTTTATTATTATTATTTGGTCATTGCATTCATTATTGTACTTGCACTATTACCGATTGATTACGTTAATAACTATTGTATATATTTTGCGGTTAATTCCAAGTGAACTACATTTATGCCTCAATTTATATATTAGTAAATGTTCATCACCTTACATTTAACCTAAGTATAATACACTTAATAACTAATGTTACCTTAATCGGACATGGGTTCAACACCCAAAGAGGTGTCCTGGTTGGCCTGTTCACTGCCCTCAAAAGAACTTGAGTTATTGCTAGAGGAACTGCTGGTTAACCTAATGATTAAAAGTTCGATATCATCCTGCATCTGATCTGTTTTCCACATATTTTCTTCTATCCCTTCAACGTGCTTGCAGTAATTTAACCACCGATCTTGCGTAATTGATTTAAAACCATCGTCTATTAAACGTTCCATCTCCTTTTGCTTAAATGTAGCGTTATGTCGCCCAACATGTCCCTTACCTGACTCCATAACATTTTGTAAAAGTCATACACATCTCAGATTTCCAAAATCTACTGAAAACATCCACTAAAGTACGACCCTTTATCACCCCTTGAACTGTCATGCCACATCTGACTTTTATCATCTCTAAGACACGAGGACCAGGTTTGTTGGCGCTGTGAGCCTTGCGCGCTTTACCTTAAACTGTTGATTCATGGATGCCTTGATTCTGGAGATGCTTTCTGTGTACATAAAACATAATTTCACTATTTCCTTGACAACTTTGAAAGTTTATGCGTGGACTTGTAGAACGAGAATTAGCCAGTGACATTTTTCACTGTAAAAAAAGGAGTCCAAACACCTTGTTTTAAACTTTATTATTTTCATAAATATGTTTACACATATTGATATAATCTAAATATCAACGTAGCCTGTGAAAGTAAGCAAATAATCCAGATATTTTTCATTGCAATTAATTTGGTTTAAAACCATGTTTCAACGTTCGGGGCGGGAAAGAAGTTAAACATTTGCTTTCAGGAAAATTTTAAATTTTATAATTTTAAAAAATGTACAATTATATAAAGGACTTTTCGTGCATATCATAGTATTCTTTCACACATCTCATACTGAAACGCACATTCCTTTTTTATCTTAGGCACATTTGAAAAAACATACATTTGGCAACGGCGCACTTGATTCTTCCATAAGAAAAGCATGACCATAAGAGCTCATTGTGCCTTTATGACGTGAAAATCTCTATAGATATACATTCCTAAGACTTCTGTATAATTCATCCAGTAACAAATTGAGAGTGTACGAGTAGACGTGCTTAGGTGTACTGTACAGGTATTCTGGGACACCTTGTGAATAAGTTCTCCGAGAATATATATATTGCATCAACTATATAAATAAATCAAAACAACTTCACGGATATTCTCCTGGAGTTCATGGAAATAAAACAATCAAGGTTCATTATGTTACATGCAACTTAGATTATAAAAAATAATCTGTATTCATGTAAGTACATTCTACATTCGATTATATCCTGCAAATGTAAACCATTAAAGCGGGATTCTGTCTTTTGTTTCCAGAAATCATTGCTTCGAAAAGGATAGCATTTGCCTTTCGGATGGTGTTATAAACACTATAATAAATAGTAGATCTGTTCCCAAGTAGCAACAATAAGAGTAATTTATTTTTCTTGTTATTAAAATACTATTTTTAAACTACAAGGAATTGCTGAAACTTCTGTTATTTTTGTTTCAATAACAAACACTTTTAATTGGAGTTTTATAACGAAATTCCCCATGGGATGTATAAAATAAAATATATATACTGTCTCCCTAAACAGGATTTGTCCAACTGTTTTCATATCAAAGTCAATGAAAGGAGGAGTATGTTGCAGAAAAGAAAAGGATTGGAGCGGTTTGAAATTATGATTGTCAATAGTGTTGTATTTAATTTTAAAGCTATATTTAGGAAAAATGCACTGCTACTTATCATTCTTCCAGAGTGAACAAAATGCTCTCAATTTAATTAGTATTCAAATAGTAAAAAGCAAACATGTTTGCAATAATAGCTGTCCTACATGGCATTGTACCCAGGAATTTTAATTAATTGCATAGAATTTTTTTATTTACTTAAAGTAAACGTTCTTGAAATTTAGAAAATCCACAGTATATAAGATATTATTGAAATTTATAATATTTATTATACACAATAGTGATATTCTTCCACGTCTAAAATTTTAACTTCCGTGGTTAATATTTAAATAGTAAACTTAATGTAATAAATTAATTGTTCCAATAAAAGTGACTCACTTGATGCATCTTTAAAATATGCACATTAAAAATTTAATTTTAACAATATTTGAGTTTACAAATATATATATATATATTTTTTTTTTATTTGAATCCTAATTGTTGTGGCAAAAGTTGAGACCGTTAGTCGGCTTCTCTATAATAACTATTGTTATTTTACTAATTGTTTATCAATGTATATTTAAAGAGTGCTAATACTCAATTATTTCATGTATTTAAGAGTGTAAAAATTAGCTTTAACAAGAGCAAGTGGGAGTTGTTTACTCTATACTTGGAAGGTGGAAAGAGAAACTTTCTTTGTTAGAAGTTACTGTATTGTTACGGCACGTACGAGTAGCGTTGAGTGCAATAGAGAACCAAGTGATGGTGAAGACCCTTTTGGTTTAGAGAAGAGCTTTTCTACCATTGTGTAACACTTGTCACGTGGGCGTTATGATTCGTCCTGGGAAGGAAATAATGCATTTTGGGTAATATTAACTGCAGGTTCGCGGTCTTTCCAACCAATCAGAAAGAAGCCATCATGTCAGTAGTTTTGCTATATAAGTATAAGATTACAGCACATCGAGGTTGTCTTTTAGATACATCGTGGCTTTAGAATTACATCGCGGCGGTCTCTCAGTTACGTATTGGCATTCAAGTTAAACATCGCAAAACTCAGCAATACTTAGTGAATTTTCGGCGCTCTTAGTGATGAATAGTGATGAAGTTTCTGGCGATTATTTGATTTAGCAGATTGTACTGCAAACTGCTTATCTCGCATATTCTAGTTGGCAATAACTTGAAGTAAAAGCAACGTGTGTTTACATAACTTTATTGCATCACTCCCTAAACTACCCTCATTTGCTACCTACCACCCCGAGAGAGTCAAACCAGGCTGAGTTTAGCTGAGGCACCTCAACTGTAGTAGATCTTTACAACAAAAGGTAAGAAGATCTACTCATCTGGTAGTGCAGTGAATCTTGAAGCACCACCAACGTCATCGTACATCTGAGCACGGGGCCAATAATAAACGCTTCATTCTTCACTCCCAAACGCTGGAGTAAAAATCTACTCTTCATACTTGGCTCTTTAATGTGGTGCAACAACAAAAGTTCTTCAAAATTGTACGTTTTTGCTCTTCATTGTTTTTAAATTTAACAACTTATATCTAAAAATAAAAGCTTACTTTAATAAATGAGCTTTAATGCACTTTTGAGAGATAATATAGCATTTTTTAAACAAACTTGAGGAAAATTTCATATTTGGAGCATTTTGTGTACGGAAAAATTTTGGAAAATTTTTGCCAGAAAACAAAATTTAAAGTTGGGTATGTCTATTAATAAACAAGTGCCTTATAGCTTCTGTTAAGTGGTAGTTAGATTACGCCAAGTAAGATATATTATCTATATACGAGTATATTTGGTTAATGGTTAGTATTCATATTATTTATCTATGAAAAATATTAATTTAATTTTTCAGAATATTTGGTCAAATTTCACGAATGCATCACCTAAATTGAAATCTGTGTATTTGTTGGACAGGAATTTTTGTACGCTGTTCTGAAAAATCTTGTCGTAAAGTAGTTATCAATTACATTTGGAATCGACTCAGCACTTTTCCTATAACCGGTTGTTGCTTTGGTTTCAATTTACACGTTATGTGCTGCCAGGTTATGTTATGCAGGACTCGTATCTTTTTTCTAATACTTTTCTAACGCGGGAACGATAATACTATATGCCTCTGAAACAGATGTACTGAAATGTCAATTTGTGTCAATGTTGATAGAAGTAAAATTGGCTAACAATGTTATAAGCTCCTATCTCCTTCATCCAAATCGGAATATTGTATATTTTAGTGGATAAGGAATTAACCAGATGTTCGGATTCCCGTACCTTTTGCTTTACTTATAGAAGTTCCCTCAACAGCAGTGCGCCAAAGAGTGTTAATGTTACTGGTCAACGGACAGTAAGACTATACCATCAATAGTTTTTTCGCCTACGCTTATTTTAGTGAAGAAGAAAATTGACAGAGGAATTTTGATGAACACATAAAATTTCGCCAATACTATAATAATAGTAGATGCATGTTCTACCATGAAAAACAATAAAAGGCCAGCGGAGGTGCAAGGTCATAGCGAACCGCGAGATATTAATGTTCCCCGATTTAACCCGAGCTTGTTAGTCTTAGGACTGGTAAGTGCAGCACATGTGTGTGTTTACGTACGCGAGTATTCATATACACCACAATACTGCACTTTCTCTATTCTCTCTTCTACCAACAAATTCCACCTTGCAGATGTTTTTTTTTATTTACAATAATCGGGTACTCCTTTATTTAAACAGGCAATAAATAGTGATACAAGGGGCATTCAATAAATAACCGGACACTTTTTTTTTTTAAAATGTTTACTACGAAAATGGAATTCGACAGTTATTATTTTTCTGCGTAATCCTCACAAGCTCTATGTACTTATACCAGCGCTGGATAAGCTTCTGAATTCTACGTGTAAAGAATTCTTGGAGGCGTGTGTATTACACATTTTGTTCTACTGCCTAGATTCTTCAACATCAGCGCACCTTAAGCGACTAAGAGCTTCTTTCAGTGGGTTGAAAATACTATAATGTTAAGGTGCTAGATCCGGAAAGTACGGGGGATGAAGCAAGCATATGAACTTCAAGTCTTTGATCGTATCTAATTTGACTCTAGCAGAGTGTGGTCCCTCGTCATGCAGCAACAACGTCACTAGACATCAGTGTTGGTTTCAAATTTTTACACATAAGTTTGTGTAGGTCTCATTGTTTTTATTTTGACCTCTCAAAATGTAATATTCAACAATTATTCCCTTATGCTCCCAATATTAGCTTACCAACAATTCTTTCAGTTCGCACCAAGTACTCGTTTGAGCTTATGACTTGTATTCGACTCAATATATTTTCACCACATTAAACTGGCATCTGAATCTCAATTGGTTTCAACCCTTTTGCTGGAAAAATCTAATGGCTGCTCCACTCTGGTGCAAACTGTAAGGATGTCGCCATCTTGTTTTCACTGAATATCAGCATACCGTTTGCGAGGTAGGGGTGCCAAGCTATCTGACAATAGCTCTGGGACACCACATAACAAAGAGGCACACGTGTAGTCGAGGTTTGGTGTTTGTTATACAACTTTTCCGGTTATTTATTGAATCGACCTTGTATAAGTAAACATTTTTGGAAAACGGATACGGAGGAACTATTTAAGACAATTGAATTATGAAATCCAGTTCAGCGAGAATGTTTTATGGTATTCGGAAATAAAGAACCCCCTGTAATTTTACTTTTTACACTTTATTATTTAAATTAACTCACGTTAAACTTATGAATTGACATATCCGTAGTAGTGATGGATTCCACAAATAGTCCAAGCATATCGATAGAGGTATTTATTATCGACATTTCCATTGGGTATCGAGTTTCAAAATACGAAACCAATTGTGAGGATATTACACAAAAGCTCAGCTGAGGAGGAGTTTGTAGACCTATCATAGCAGACTTAACAAATATATTTGTGGAGGTCTTCCTCCTACGCCAATTGTTATATGTTGGGCATGGTGTATAACGTGGAACGTGGTACGTGTGTAATGTAACGCTAAGAGTAACCGTCGCGATATCGCAAAAGTATAAAAGAATGAAGGACATACGGAACAAAAATCATAAAGTTAAGAGAGGTTTAGGGTAGCAAGAGAATATCACAGAAATAAACACCTCTGGGAACTTATTACGCTGATATCAACAGTGTTTTTACCGCGTTTGGCTTTAGCCCCTTTGGAGTATTACGTTAATAACTAGAGCTTGGTCCTGGGTGATGAAATTGCCGGATTGAGATGCGGTGCTCACAGAGTATAAGCATGACGTGAAGGAGAAGCGCGGTTTCTACAGCCCGTTTCAAAACGTGTTGCACTATGCCTGTCCTCGTTAGGTTCCTGCTAGATTTTTTAATCTTCTTTCCTTATTTTGTCTATTTGTCCCTATGTTTTTGTTGTTTTCATATTTCTTTTGTTTTTTTACAAATATATATATATATATATATATATATATATCTATATATATATAGATATATATATATATGTACACATATACAAACACGGGACTCGAACCCACGATCCTCTGCGACACGAAGCACCAAAAGTAGACATTTTAAATAGCGCGGCCTTAGGGACGGGCCACTAGAAATAAACCTGTGAACACTGAAACAGAGCGCAGATTGAAAAACCTGATGCGCTCCTTTCATATGACTTTCTCTACATCATTGTAAGACATTGTTAAAAAGCTTATCCTTCTATTTGCATAATACCAATCAATATAAACATTAGCAAAAATTGTGAAACTCCAAAGTTTTCCATTCCATGATATCCTCAAGCTGTTCCACAAACAAACCCTTTATTCAAAACATGAATGCTAATCAAGATAAGCATTAGTAGAATTAGCGTTATTACTAGCTTCCTTGTAAGCAGAAGGGAAATAAAATACACAGGCTAAAGCGATAGTCTCGTCCTTTAAAAGTCGGGCGGTATGTGAAACAATTGAGGTTCAGTAAACAAACAAGAAGAAAGATGTCTTCCCATTTGAGAAAAGTTTAAGTGACTAAATTTTAAATCTATAATCTGAAATATCTCGAAAACGGTTACCTGTACAAAAAATGTATATGACATAAAGTGTGTGTTTTAATAAGATCTAGATTTTTTTGTTTAGTAATTTTTTGTATATTTCTTACAGTTTTCCAGTTAGACAAAAGTCATCAGATGAAGAGGTCTTCAGAGGCTATTCCCAGAAAATTCAAGATATACATCTCATTTGTCATAAAAAATCTTAAATATAAGGTATTTTAATCAAAATCATTAGTCATTTTTGAGAAAATCAACATTTTCGAAAAATGTTTCATGTAAAGGATAGTTCGGAATTTTCTATAAAATATGTGTATAGTGCGTAAAGGGAAAGTAAAAATGTCGAAAATACGAAAGGATAGGCGATTGACACTGATGATGATTTTTGTGGATGATTCAAATATATTTAGAGTGACAGAAGGAGAGCCTTTTCATTCGATACAGTAAAGATGTATCTTGTAATTCACTGCAATGAATTCTGATTTTGGTTAATTTATGTTCATTGTCTTTTTTCAAAGCTCTGCAGATTATTATCCTGAGCTTTTTGTATTACGCTTTATATTTTATTTGTAAATGTACAAGGCGAAATTATTTACTAATTATATTATAAAATAATTGTTTTATTGTGTCAATTTATGAATTTATGAACGATGTGTATAATGTTGATACATGTAGTGAACTACTTTTAGAACAGATTATACTTCAACGTCTGTATGTTTACACTATAAACCCCTGCCCATTACTGCCTTTATAAACTGACTGCGCTATGTTCTCGGAACTGTATTCGCTTCGGAACTCCAAACCGAGCTCTACTAAAAATCAGGATTTCGTTTTCACTTGTCTGTAGTTTCATAATGACAATGTACTTCGTTTCGGAAACGGTATGGATTCTTCAGTTTTATGTTTGCTCACATAGTTAATGGAATTTACATTTTATTATATATATATATATATATATATATTATACATACATACAGGATTAGTAACTTTAGTCTTTTAATTACTTAGTACATGAAACTAAAGACTGCAAGGTTCACTATCCTTTAAATGTGTGTTTCCTTCAAACAGTGTAGAGAAAGAACAAACAGCAAATAGAAATTATGAAAACTGTTTCAAACAGAATTTTAATACAGTATCTTTGAAAGCAAGTATCTCAAAATACTGTACACAAGGAATTAGATCGGTATGTAAAGTGGTTTATGTTGGTAAGTAAATATTAAACCGCCTCTGCCAATTTTCAGTAGTATTTAATGCGCTCTTTACTTCATATAACACCATAGGTGGCGGATACTTATGATACATGACATGAAATTGAAAGATGGTATTCCAGGTCCAAAAATTAAGGAACTTCTCCAGCTTTAGTCAGACAAACCTGGAAAACCCCTTAATTCTGGATGGATATGAACCGCAAACCTCTCGTTTAGTAGTCCGTTTCTTAATTATCTCGGCAATCAGTGTAGAGTGCCTGAGCACTTCAGACCCCTCTCCCTACTTGGGTTTATAACCACCCTTGGGTTTACTTGTCTCGGTAACCATAAAACTGGAAGTTGGATTCTACCTTCCAAATTAGCAGAAAACACATTTGGGCCTTATAACAGCAACATATCTCGTTCTCTTACTTTAGTTTAGGCATGAGACAAATGAACTCAAATGAGTTATAGGCCAACTATAAATTATATCATACTCCTCCGTTTTCCTTTATCCCAGAACCTGAATCCAACGTGTGTTCATAGCTTGAGTCCTTAGTTGTGACATCAAACCAATACAAGACGGCCTCATCTAAGGTCTTCTGTGGGCTGTGGAGCCGTTGTTACGGTTAAACCTCTGAATATGTCTTTGTGAATTCAATTACGGTTACCATTTTACATTTTTAGCGTTGTTCATAGCAGTCAACGAATTTAATTTCAAAATTATACCAATATACAATAAAGAGAAACTTCTTCCATCAAAAATAATATTCAGGGTACAATTTCTTAGTTTTCTTCAGTAATCTTTGTTAGTTTGTTTAACACTGTGTATATTTATATGACTAATTATGTCTATTTCCTTGCTTGTACACCACGCTGGAAGTCTACTTTTGTGCACCCACTGTTATGTGGAGTAATACACTTTGGTGGTAGCAGAGAGCGAATCAAGTTAACTGGCATAAACAAGCGCCTTGCTCCCGGAATTTCCATCACGGACAGAGTAGCTGGGGCTGGGCGAAGGGCCATAAATTCGTGTCAGAGTTTCCGAAAGCGATCCCAGGGAAGGTGAACGTCATTAGTGAGGCCATTCGAGGAAAACAGGCCGGCGAGTAACTCATCAAATTTGTTCCCTTTTTCTCGAGAAGATTGAACTTTTACATTATGACAATCACCGGCATTGTGTTAGTCATAAATCTTTATTTCTGAAACGTGTTGTTTCACAGAGATGTAGTAAGTGTTGGTAGTATTATTTATAACAATCGATAGAGCGGTCCGGAAAGAAAATTAGTGGTTTGAAAGTCTCTGTATATTATTTAGTTTAATTGTACATCTATGTAGTTTCTAAGAGACCAAAGTGCTTAATAGTGAACACTTCGGTTTCATAAGATGCATACATTATTATAGGAGTTGGATAGATGGACTGAAAAATTCAATGCCATAGCCGGGATTTGAACCACGGATCTCCCGGGCTCTAGCCGGTTGCTCCGCCACTGAGCCACCATGGCAACATGCCGGATTAGCACTGCAGTCGGCTAGAGACTGGGAGGTCCATGTTTCAAATTCCGCCTATGGCATTGAATTTTTCAGTCCGACTACACCTGTCCAACAAACGGCTTGTGTGAAAAAACAATTAATCCAATAGCAATTGGCCATAATAGTTGGCTATACTATGAACCCTGGGACTTAAGTACTTGCAACATTGTAAGTCGCCATTGGGGTTGTCATTTCAAATAATTTCATATCACCTTGTGGTTTGCCGGGAAACATGTGAGTCAGTTGAGAAATTCAGTGCTATGCCGGCATGTTGCTATGGTGGCTCAGTGGCGGAGCAACCGGCTAGAGACCGGGAGATCCGTGGTTCAAATCCCGGCTATGGCATTGCATTTTTCAGTCTGACTTTACCTATCCAACTCCTGTCCTACACACAGCTTGTGTGAAAAAACAATTAATCCAAATGATTATAGATTTAAAATGTGCATAGTACAATTAAAACATAGATGTCACATATCCCACCCCATACAAAGTCAGAAATTTCATAGCTTTGTATTTCCTAATTACACAACAGCCTTCGTAGATTAATGTACTTTAACACTCGCTTCGGAAACTCATTGTACAGCAAAAAAAGAAAGAAAAAAGTACTAGTTTATTTGCAATAGCCATCAATGCCACAAGAGATCTGAAACTAGAAAGACTTGACTATATGCAGGACCTTGGAGTAGAAATGCAGCCTCAATCATAATTCGCACCAATTATCTTCCTGGTGGATAAAAAGATATTGAGGACTGAGGAATCCCGCTATGGACAAAACTGCCACAGAGAGCAGGGTACTCTTTCCCATGTACTGGGTGCCTGACCATATGGTAAAGTGCTCCGAAATCATCATCACACTATACGTCACGTGATCACCAGCTCTCTACAGAAAATATGGGATTTCTATTTATGAAGAGATGTCTGGTCTACCAACTACCAAGTAAACAAGGTATCATGTTGGATCTACAGTACCTTTTAAATCACATAGTGAACAGCCCGATGAAGTCAATATATTTGTATACTACATGCTGTCTGTATGCGTGATAAACTACAAAGACAAGTATAAACTGGAGGTGATTTCAGTTCACGTATTATTGGGTTGTGCCTGGGGTACAGTTTAAACTGTGGTGCTGCATAGGACTTGACAGGGCTATACAATTGCCATTACAGCAATACCAGGAAACCACATTTACGGCTAACGAAATGTCAAAGGGGATATTCAATCCCTGCAATGTTGTAACAAAAGGAAATAACAATTTCCAGAACATTATAGTAGCTGCGAGCAATAAGAGAGAGGAGAAACATCTGAAGAAGCGAAATGACCTGCCGAATCTTCCGACGATGGCTATTCTGTAACTTTTAGCAACCTTACCGGTCTCGGAAAAGCACTAATTTTGAAAGTAAAACTGCTGAGTAGTCAGTCATTTGGTTGCTTAATCGTGATACTGTCGCTATTTTCATTTTAAATTAATAATGCCTTTATAAAGAAATAATAGTGAATCAAGAAATAATTGCGATATTTAACTTAATGTAGTAAAGCCAACGATTACTTTATCAACGCAAGTCATAATTTTGTTGAAAGTAAGTGATAGTGAAGTATAAACAATAAATTTCTATGATTAAATAAGAAAGCATTATTAAAGGCAATTTACGTTGAAGGAAACACTTAGGAAGTGTGACAAAAGTAATTAAGTTCCAGGACTCACATTAAACAAACAAAACTTCTGGTTCAAGGTTCAGTTCATCGAATGAATGTGTGGTAAACCTAAGAGGTGCTTAAACGCTTGTTGAAAAATCACGTATGCCGTTTCCAAGAACTGGAAAAGTAATACTTAGGATTTAGCAGTCTAAGATGCTAATATGAACCATAAAAGTTCGGCATGTAGTGCATAGCATACTGGGGTAGCTAGATATAGGTCGAATTTAGGTTGATCTAAGGGCATTTACTTCGAAAATGTAATACCCTGACGCCTCTTACGCTTCAACAACTTGCTACACTCATCACAGCGCGCTCCATCATCAGTTTAGCAGTGATCGGTGATTCATCCTGTAACAGTTTAGCGTGTCACGGTAACTAAAGCTTGGTTTCACAGTTTAAGATTAAGCTTCGTATCGAATTCAAGCGGAAGCTGAAACAATAATTGAAGTTTACAGTACAGTTCAAGCGATAAGCCGAGCTAATCTGTTGTTTGGCTTAAACCGTACGGAACCGCATTTTACGCTAAAGAATCAACATTTTGTTATCTGCATAAGACGATATTAGTGACGAATAAATGCATTAATATAACCCATATGCATAAACGAAAACTAATCTAAAATGTTTAGAATGTCAACTATTTTTAGGATTGGAATGACCGAGAATATAAGTATATCAGCGGCAATGATAGTGAGGCATATGGGGGTTAAATAGTCCAAATATATTTATTGTTAGAGGTTACCAGATAAAAACTGAAATTACCATTAATGACTTAATAGAAAAGTTCGTTAGTGGCAGCTTAGGTAGTTAGGTTATTGGAAACAGGACGCCATTTGAATCGTCCAATCACTTTCCTGGTTTAGCCCTTCCAACGTCGTGGGTTAGTCCACGGTAGTTAGCGTGGAAAATTATTTAGCAGTCTTTGGGGAGTCTCCGCACGTGAAGGTCAGGCTGGATGCCAGGTGCTACATACCAACTGTCATCGCCATAGGATGTCATGGCATAGGTAATAAATTCTGTTCTTGTTTTAATTTAAAACGTTATCATTTTCGTTTGTACCAGCTTTCTCTTCTAGCATTAATTATTCTTGACCACAAGTGTAATCTCGATTTCTCACTTGGGCCAAGCTTGTCGCCATTACGCTTATGTTGCGTTCGTAGGAGTTCTGTTTCAGTTGTTTGTGGTTTATAGGATCCAACGCCACTCATATATTTGGGATGTTACATAGTATCAGAAATGATTCATGACACAAATAAAAGTATAATCAGATATACTTAATAAATATAAAACCAAATGAGAAACAAAACTCAATTTTATACTCCATATACTATCGTATATTTTGCCGCAATCATTGTGTTGCGTCTATTTATTGTCCAGTAACAAAGAGTTTCGTCTATAAACTATGAGATTATATGCAAGTGGACGCATGCTAATTGCAGCATTTTTCTGACGGTTCAAAACCTACAGCATGCAGAGCTGACAATACTGTTTCACACCATTCTAATCCATTTTTCGCTTTGCAATTTTCTCCCATTTTTGTTTTCTCTTCATTCCACCGTAATTTGTCCGATTTGTTCGCTTGCACCTTATTAGATGCTTTATGCATTACAGATTTCTAAAAGGATGCTTGCTTCTCGAGAAGTAAAGTTCACGTTACATTTTGATTTGACTTTTCAATCATTTTAACTAAATGTTGCTACTTAAAAGCCTATTTTAGGAACATAGTCGCCACAAATAAGCAATGGAAATTTAGTTGCTGCACATGTGCAAGCATTGCCGACTTTACAGTCCCTGCAGTTGTTCAACTCAGTAAGGCAAAAACTTTTTTGCCCAATTGTTAAAATCGCCTTAACCTGGTTTTCACTTAAGTTTAAACTGTGAAACTGGCTCTAAATCCCTTTACTTTATAACGAAATTAAACGTTGTCTACCATGTAACATGTTCAATAGTGACAGATTTAATACAGCGCTGTTACGTTACGAGCTTAGTTTCAGGAATAATTCAGTCATTATTTATCTTAAATTAGTCGGTAACTCGTTCTAAATAGACAATTATTAGCCTCCATTAAATATTCTCATATATTTTAAATGGTGTTCTCTATTCTCGTCATACTGCTGGATATCAGAAAGGATACCCCTGCAGCAGATAAACACCACCAACCGATTCAGCATAGATGAAATAGTGACACATTCTTGCAAGGAGCGTACACATCCCGTTATGAGTGCTTTAACATATGGCAATATGGTTCAGTCCGATCGCCACACGTACTTTTCCGATGTTTTAAAATTAAAATACCATGCGCTTCATTTAGATAGACTGCGGATTTGCATTATTCACTTTCACTGCAATAACAACGGCAATTTTCTGCAGCGTACAAGCACACAAGGAATCTTGGCCTACCGCCCGGCCGCTGCGTCCCCCATGTCGGTCCATGACATCATGGTTGGGGTGCAGTATCGGAGTTGAGACGTGGTCAGCGCCTCGAATCCCCGCATCCCCCGGGCCAGTTAATGAGGTCCTCATGACCTGGAGCTGCTACTTCTCCATCAGGTAGCTTCTCAATTGGCCCCCCAGGGACCTCACGAGGCTGAGTTTACTCCGGTCCAGGTCTCCCTGCGGGGGAAATATCCCCACGTTGGTACGGAGAATCGAACCCAGGTCTCCCGCTTGGTAAATGTAATAGGTATTTTAAGTAAAAACTAATTTAATTAATAAAAAGATCATTAAAATCCTTCAATATTTTTTCGCACATATTTTACCCGTCAATCTGCGCTCATGTACTGTAGCTACTTCCCGAAACATACCATTTCAGAGGAGTGCTGCCTTAAAAGCAAAACATATTTACGGAATTTACATAACACAATGTTCTAGTCTCAAAATGTGATTCTAGTTGACTGTGTAAATAAAATATCGTAATTTTGACAAACTAATATGACTAACATCAAAGTCTTAACATTTCTTTAACAAATGAAGGGTTTACTTTAACATTTCATAGCCGAAAAATGAAGAAATAACAGAAAATGTACTACGTGAATTTTAATAATTAATATGGGAATTGTTTGTCGACTTCAAAATACAATTTATGTCCAAAATCAACTCCCAAATTCAGATATACTCGTTGCTTTTTTGTCTTCCTTAAGTTTTTGTGCCCTATATATAGCTAGTATGTTTTATATAACCTGGAATGCGACATCCAGATTTCCCGGAAGCTACACGCTTTGAACTTCTGTGAAACTTAAGTACCTACTTAATTGTAGGTTTCATAGGTAGAATTCCTGATTGGATCAGCCTATAAAGAGCACAACCAAGAAATGTTCAGCCTGACACCCATTAGCGTCGCTAGGTAATTATATTGAATAAATTTTCCTTAAGCCAAATAATCATTATAGAGCCCTATACTTCTTTGTAAACGTCAAACTATAAAGTTTGAAAGTATGGCATACAATAAGTTGATATCTTGAGTTTACTAGTATGTCCTGTTCATTCTTATTATAATTTATATAACTGGGAATCAACAAAGAGACAAAAAAGGTTTAACTATAGGAAAAATATAGATCTAAGTAAAATACACACCTTATGAAAAAAATTTGTCATAGTTTTTTTTTTTTCATAACTTATTGTTATACATGTGTTAGGAGTATATGTACAAATATTTTGTTAAATGGTATTTTAATGTGTATCCACTTCGGTTGTTTTTTCTTTTCGTCTAGCAGTTTTCCCTAGTAGTGTAGGGTTATTGCCTTGAAGAAAGCATTTAGACTCAGTTGCGGTATAACATTCATTATAGCAAAGCCTGCACACTCAAGGTTAGATTTTCCGACGGGTAGTTGATGGGAAAATAAATATGCATATATTGTGTGTAGGGTGTACTTGGAGGCACTAAACTCCGAAAAACATACTCTTTTAATAAATACAATTTTAAGTCCAAAAATGAAGGAAATATTGATGTAATGCTGTTTATTATACTGTCCTCAATTACTAATACAAATGTCTGCACGTATCTATGTAACAGCCTGTTTGCATAAGATTTCTCCAGGGTAAAGTCCACTTTAATTGCCACTTATTAATGAATTAAAGTATTTTCCATTCGTAGCCATAGCTACAAGGTAAACTAAAACAAATGGTTTAATACTCTAGTTGTATCTCTTACGTAACTCATTTCTATTTGTGAATGGAAGAATATATTATATGAAACTGACTTTTTGCCCAGGTAAATGTTCTTGAAATTATTAGGATGCCTGTAAGTTTAAATGAGCTCCCAGGATAAATGCGCATAATAATGTTTGGTGTTAGCTAAAACCTCTACTTTATCATACTCCATTCCATGGTCATTTAGGGTGAAACATGTGCAACTACAAATTTCTCTGTTTTTTTTTTTTGTTTTGTTTTTTTTCGGCTATGCGTGTGTCAATAAAGACAAAGAATTTAAACTAAACCAAACCTGGATCCCCATACCCTAACAACTCCGAATTCTCCATGCAGATAGCAAACAGCAACACCGTTCCCTTGACATCACCCACGAGAGAGAGAGAGAGAGAGAGAGAGAGAGAGAGACAGAGACAGAGAGAGAAAGAGGGAGAGTGTATGTTTATATGTATGTCGCCCTCCATGGTGTAGTGGTTATCATGCTAGCTTCTAAAACCCAAGATTTCAGGTTTAAACCTGGCGAAGGGTGATGGATTTTTGGGACGCAAAAATCCATAGCATGGCTTCCTTAGAAAAGGAAATGAAGCCGGTGTTCCAAGTAATGTTTATTTGCACAGAAAAGAAGATTCCTGGTAAAATGTTTCGCCATTTTGCGTCCGCAAATCGGGATTTCATCTTACAGTGCCATCTGTGGTCCATGACCTGATCCATCGTCATCATGGTGTATAGTGGGAACTAGAAATTCAAGATCCGATCATGGAAACATCGTTTGCTTCACTTAGGAGATAAAGGAAACAATATATAAGTGTTTCCTTATATATAATATATATACATATATATATATATATATCGGCTTTATATCACAATGCACTTAATTCTTAAGAGGGACGCGGCAAGTATATAAAACCTCTGAAGAAGTCCCTCACACACAGAGACGAAACGTCAAATCAAATATTTTAAAAAACCTAGACGTTTTAACCTACAGACCACGTCAAACTAGACCGGACATTTAGCGTAGAAACTATTTTTAGCGGTCATATAAGCTTAGTCATATAGTTAATAAACATCTATGTGTTTTATGGATTTATATTCACTAAAAAGATTAAACATTTGTGATTATTTACTGAACGTTAAGAATAAATACATTTGAAATCCAACTCTTCTCAAAACGCCATTGCCAGCGATTTTATACAGCACTTTGTAGCAACATATTTGTTGGAAAAAAGAAACAAATATTTTTGGAGTTCATCTAGAAGGGATGTAAATAAAGGTAACGCATTTTTTCATCCTCTAAACTTCCTTTCTCAGACTTCGATCCGATGAAGTGTGTATGGCTTCTGGGTGCTGTCCAGCACTTTCATTGGAGTGTCATATTGCTCTTACACAGAGCAGCACTTTATCTGAGAGAAGGTGAGGACCAGTACCTGTAACAATAGACCATTGTCTGACGTAGTTCACCCGCTGGGCACACCAACACTTCCTTAGGCTACATGACAACTTTTTGCCACGCTACGTCCCGAATATGAACTTCTGAATAAAATTGCACTGCTAATATCCTCAGGATATGCCTTTTCAGGCAAAATAACTTTCCTGGTTTTTTATTTTTTAATAGAACTTTTCATTTCCTTTGGAATGGCAGACACTGAATGTAAAGAAATGAAATTTAAATCTGATGTGCTATGTTTACATGACTTTCTATACCTGTTCTGTAAATAAGCTATTTTTACAAGGATTGTTTTATCTATATCATACTAATCGAGGTAAACATTAGCAGAAATTCTCTTATTAATTGCTTCCTTCTAAGTAGACCGCAAATAAGGGAATACATTAGAATAAAGTGATATTCAAATTCTTTAAAAGCGGTTGCTATGTGAACAATTGAAGTTCGGTTCGCTTTGCACGGGTAGCAGTAAAAGCAAAATAAAGATGAAACAAAAGATGATCTCCCGTTTGAATAAAATTACGTAATTTAAAACTGAAACAAATAACAAGGAATATCTTGCAAATGGGTAACTATATAAAAATGTTTATGACAAATCCTGTTTTAATGAAATGTTTTAGTAAGTTATGTCTATCTCTTACGGTTTAACAGTTAAGCAAAATTCATCCTGAATGAAGAGGTCTTCCGAGATATACTTTTTATTTGATGAAAACATCTTTAGTATACAGTATGCTAATCAAAATCGTAAGCCATTTTTGAGAAAAACAGAATTTTCAAAACTTTGTGCAAATAAAGAGCAGTTTGGGAATAAGGGGACTTTCTTAAAATTCTTCGCGCCGCGTCCTTGGAAAATACTAAACATTCACATTAGCTTTGGTGTTAACGGTCCACAGACACACAGGCACACGGACCTTTATCTAAAAATGCTATTTTTGGACTCAGGGGCCTCAAAACATATTTCCGGTGAAAATTCAATAATTAATTCTTGGGTGAAGTGCAATACTTTTTCTATACACAATGGATATAGTGCGTGTAAAGAAAGTAACATTTACGTATCTAAGAGCCTGCAAAGTCACACTGACATTTTTCTAAAATTCTTTTTTGTACTCAGGGGACCTAAAAACATATTTCCGATGAAAACTCGGTATCCAATTATTAGGTAGAATGCAATACCTTCTCTAAATACTCTGTATATAGTACGTGTAGAGAAAGTAAGATCATTTAAGTATCTAGGAGCCTGCAAATCAAACGCAATGTCAATACCTCCATGATAAGCAACGTAACTTGAAATAATGAATTCTTGTAAAGAGTTGCTGTCTTACCCGGTGATATAGCAATTATTCTATGAGAATAAAAGACAACTCATAATGAAAATTAAATATTCAAATAATGACGTAAATCATTTAAATTAACGTGGTGTTTTTATTCACGGCACAGAGAGGAGGCGCAAATGCATCAAGGTGAACAACAAATAGCCACCCGGGTAAAGTAGGTTATACTTACAATAAAAATAAGCATCACTTTTAATCACAACTTGTTTTGATTCTTGGCTCGTGAAATGTGTTAGTGATGAAAAATCTTATGTGAGATGGCAGACTGACGAAGTGATGTGAATGGCTAGTTTCTTATTTTTGTCATAGATATAAACATGAAAAAATCTTATGTGTTCCATTCACATGCCTTTCTCTACATCTCTGCAACAAATTATTGTTAAAAAGCTTATGCCTCAATTTACTTCATGCTAATCGAGAAAAAATTAGTAGAAATAGTCTTATTATTTGCTTCCTTGTAAGTAGAAGCAAAATAAGGCAGTATAATAGGTTAAAGTGATAGTCAAAAGCAGGTTGCTATGTTCCTTTATTTGTATGGACAGGAGTTGAAAAATTCCTGCATGAGAAAAATGAAACCAAAAACAAGGAATATCTCAAAAACGATCAACTCCACGAAAAAAATGTATAACATAAATGGTGTGTTTTAAGATGGTCTATATTTTTTTGTTGAGTAAGTATTTGTCCATCTCTTACGGTTTAGCAGTTATACAAAATTCCGTAAAATTCATCCAGAGTAATTTAGTCTTCAGAAGCTACTCACAGAAAATTCAAGATATAAATATTATTTGTCAGGTAAATATCTTTAATATACGATATTTTAATTAAAGTCGTTAGAGCAAGTTTTAAGAAAATAAAAAAATCGAGCATTTTTCCATGTTAAGGGTAGTTAGGGGGGGATTTTCTTGAAAATGTTCGTGTCGCATCCTTGGAAGATGCCAAACTTAAATACTTGGTATTTAATCGTATTTTAGTTTTTGAGCTATGCTGTCCAGGACACTCGGACACACATACACACACACACAATAACATACACGCACACACGGAGCTGTATCTGAAAATGCTTATTTTGGACTCGGGGGGGGGGGTCCTTAAACATGTATTTTCGGTGAAATCTCGACATCGAATTTTTGGGTGGAATACAATACTTCTCTATCCCTATATACGTTGTACACGCGGGGCTAGAGAAAGTAAAAATAGATTATCTGGTGGTAGTTGAAAAAATGTAATGGTGAAATGTTAGCTAAAATTATTCTGCATTCTGACACATGAAGTCGTTATTACCTTAACAACCACTCCTACACAATATGCGACAACGTTTTGGTCACTTCTACCCTCCGATTTCTTAAAGGTTTCCATAGTGTTTATATTAGACACAAGATGTTTGTATTATAGCGTGATGGATCAGCGTGCTTTTGAAAGCACAGTTTGTTTCACCCCTTAGGAATTATAAAGCAGAATTGCTAATACGATATCGTCACAGAATTAGGTGTGAAAAATACTGTATACAGAATGTTCCCAAATCGCCATCCAGTTTGTTAGAATAGGCAACCCACATGGATGATTAATGAGGTATGCTTTAGTGTCATTGCTTTATTTAGTACTTGCTTTTGTATTAGTTATTTTATTTATAAGCCTTCTCGTATTGTTTACAGTGTCTCCGCGTGCGAGGGAAGTGTATTTGTTGTGCTAACATTTAATTTTAATTGTTACTCTCATTAACATACTATATGTATTATTAATTTCTTTGGTAGTAAAATATGGTTATCATCCTAAATACTAATTTATTATTCAAAGTGTCTTCTTCTTGCCGTCATGGGTGGATCATTGCTGTAATGTTCCGAGGCTAATATGGTCTTGGTGTTCTTGATCGACGCAGCTCACGCTTTCCAACATTTTGCAATGATAAAGCTTACCTATCTTAAAGAACATTCTTCCCACATACTGTGGTTTCATCTTCGATATTTATCAGTTTCTACCATTATACATTCGGTGTTAAATGTATGTCGTATTACGACGTTATTAATTCTGTTTAGTAAGGTAACGTTTCAAACAGGTCAAAGAAACTTCATTTTTGAACTTTAATTCACTTTAATGTTTCGATTTTTAAGCAGCTACTTAATATTAACATTTTGTTCATATAGTTTGATTATTTTATTATGTATTATATACACATAAACATACAAAGTGCTAAGAGTAAAAGTACAATTTTTTTCATAATTGGTGCCCTAATATATATATAGGAATTGTATTAGCTGTTTTTTCTCTTCGGCAAAGAGTTTGTACACAAGCTCATTAATAATGTACATCGTGATGTTTTGATGTTTTCAGTACGGTAGTAATGGCGCCACAAAATGAACAACGCCTGTGAGTAAAGCCTATTCGTTTTGCTTTCACGTTTTCACACTGCCTTGGCCAGTCTGAGGTCATTATCCTTGGAAAAACCATTCATACTCATTTGCACATCCAAATATATATGTATGCAAGCATAAACATAAAGTACTCATTTAAACGCATATAAACTTAAATCTTCATTTCTGTCGCTATGAAAATATAATTGATAACACAAATAATGAATATTTGGAAACACAGGATCTGTGACGGATTCCTTCATTTTTCACCTCAACATTCCTTATCGCGAGGTCTCTCCACTGTTTACCCTCTTAATACTTCCGTCCTGCGCTAAACATTAACATAAATGGAATTAATGATAAACTAATAGAACTTCAACAAAGCCACAATCCAGACATCATCATCATCATCATTAATGAAACGAAACTCAAACCACACAGGACACTAGAAATACCACCATACACATGCTACAGAAAATACTGTAGAGAAACAATTAGTGGAGGTGTAATAATACTAGCTCGAAAAGGAGTCAATCCAACAGAAATCTACCTACCCTCAGAATTCAGCGAAGACGAAGCAATCGTCAATCGAATAAATATAAATAACAACACACTACACATCTGTCTACACCCCAGAAAAGTTATCAACCAATCTAACGACATATATGCAAAATCAATACAAAGACCTAATCATCCTCGGAGACCTAAACGTGAACCACGAAGAATTCCTGGATGAGTGCACCAACCAAAACGGAAAACCCCTTAAAAGACTACTTAAAACATCTCCATTAAATACTGCATATACTCCAGGTCCTACTAGAATAAGATATAGGAAAAATGATGGAAAATCATCCGCAGACAAGATTCTTGCAACACCTACTCCACAACAAAATCATGGATATTAACATAGAAGCCCCAATAAGTACGGATCACCTACCCATCATATTAACAATCTACACAGGAACATGGAAAACCGAAGAAACCCTCCCAATGAAAATATTCGACTATACTAACGCAAACTGGAACGAATTCACCGAACACATAAGAAATCACATGCAACCTATACAAGATACAGATATAACTAACACAGAAGAAATAACATAAGAAATCACAAACGCCAGGAACAGCACAATCATTCAAAAAACAGTTAACTTCAACCGTTTCAGCAGACCACAACCAAAATAAATTATAACGAAGATAAAAAAAAAAAATAAGAGCATGCAGGCAATAAATAAAATCGCATGATCCAACTGGCAAGACTATACTAAACCACCTAACACAAGAAGCCAACAATGATATAATGCAACATAATAGAAAATGGGGACAAACACTAAAAGAAATCACAAATGCAACCTACAAAATTCTGGCAATTCATTAAAAGTATTAAAAATAAACAACAATTACCTGCCCGATTAAATTAAACAATAAGAACATTCATGCAACAGAAGAGAAATTACACGCCTTTAGAACACATTATGAAATAATATTCCTAATTCCTGACGAATTAATATTTGATAACATGCATACTACAGAAATAACGAACTACATCAACGAAAACAAGGAACTCTTTACGCTACAACTCCAAGCACCAGCACTAAATCCACAAGATGAAACTGACAAACCAATTGAAATTAAAGGTTACATCAGCACTGTTAAAAACCTTGGCAAATCTCCACCCGTACCCGACTCAATAACCTATACAATGATAAAAAATATACTTCAACAAATGCTGAAGAAAATAACAACTTTATACAATATAATACTGAGAACTGGGTACCACCCTCGCGAAAAAAACGCAAGTCTAATATTACTAGAAAAACCAGGGAAACAAAACACAAACCTTCAAAACTACAGACCAATTTCACTCACCAACACATTATTCAAAATACTAGAGAAAATCCTCACAAAACGCCTAAGCCCATTTCTAGAAGAAAATAAACTACTACCTGAAACACAAGCTGGATTCAGAACAACAATAACAATACAAGATCAACAACTAAGGGTTATTTCCGAAATAAAAGATAAAACCAACAGAGGATTCACCACAGCCGCCACCTTCCTTGATATACAAGATGCATTCGATCGCTGCTGGACAGAAGGTTTATTATATGAAATGAACATAATGACACTCCCTAAAAGAATAGCACGGTGGACAGCTAGCTTCCTAACAAATAAAACAGCAAAAATTAAAATCAACGGCAAACTATCAGCACCTATACAACTTCAAGCAGGAACACCTCAAGGCAGCGCCATATACATAACCTACACCTCCAACATACCTCAACCAATACATGCAAACATCCAACTAGCACAATACGCCGACGACACTGTATATTGGAGCTCTGACGGGAAATACCAAGATGCTAAGAATAAATTAAAAAAACAACTACAAAAATTCCAAAAATGGGTAAATAAATGGAACATTAAAATCAACCCAACAAAATCCAAACCATAATATTCAGGACCAGTCACAAAGGAAAGCATAAAAAAGCACACATCAAATACGGAAATCAACCTATACCAGTTAAATAAAAAATAAAATACCTTGGAGTCACCCTGAGTGACAAACTGTCCACCACAACACACTACCAACAAAAAATTAAAGAAGCCAAAACTGCAACATTATGCCTCAAATTCCTATCCAAAATTGTTAAAGAAGGACTTCAACCTACAAGATTAATACAGATATATATAAAACAATAATAAAACCCATCCTGACATATGCAGCAATAGCACTCTTCCCGATAACATCAAAATCAATAATAGCAAGACTAGTGCAATTTGAACGCAAATGCCTAATAATAGCCATGAAACTACCTCCTTGGTCTCCAAACAATGAAATCTACGACACAGCAAAAACAGATCCTACCGAAGAAAACATCAAACAGATGATAACCAAATACCTTGATAATGCAACCAATCGACCGTACCGACAACAAATTATCGAAAGAGCAATTGAACAAAAAGAAAAAGCACTAAATACAAGAAAACTAAGTGACCCCCCAATCAAGACCATAATTCAATCTTACAACAAAGAAAAAGATAAATAAAAACAAGAACTACAAGACTACATTCAGCAATTCCAAATTTTACCATCGTTCCTAAATACACCCAACACAAACCCAATCTAAACAACACCACTAGTCATACCATCCCAATAAAATAAATAAAAAAAAAGAAAGAAAAAAAACTCCCTCCCTTGCCATAACTAAACATAAACAATAAGTGAAACAACGCACGAAACAAAACACTGCCAAATAAACTCAAACAATTTTGGCGGAAGAGGGCAAAATTAAGCCCTAAAACAACTATGGGAGTGACATAAACTCCTTAAACCCCCATATTGCTTGCTTGCTTGCTTGCTTGCTTGCTTGCTTGCTTGCTTGCTTGCTTGCTTGCTTACTTGTAGGTATTAACCAACCTGAAGACATACTACTGTTAATAATTAAAATTGATGCAATGAAGCAAATCTTGAAGCAATGTCATTCATTACATTGTCCTCAATTGCCAACATAAACAGTTGCACTTATACCCCTAATAGCCAGTATGGATAATCTTTCCGTGCATATCCTTCGGAATTCTTTCTGTATTTATATGGTACCATTTCCCAAGTTGCAATTTCTTCTCGATCTGTTTTAAGATTAGTTTGTTCATTTTCTCGCAATTTTTACAGTGCGCAACCTGAATGGTATCGAGCAATCATATATATATATCGTATGTATATTATACATTTTAATAAATTCGAGTGAGAACCGATTCCTCAAAACTTGGCAGGCTGTTAGGGAAACCAGGTTAGTGTGTCTTAGTACATAGAATCTTGCCTTAAGGAGGATCTTGCTTTGCTTGTTGTGCAATGGCTAGGGGCAAGTAACACTGAAATGAAATCTGTACACCTCTGATAAGGGCCTTATTATCCGTAGACTTTAATACTTGATTTTGTTGGTATTTTTCTCGACTTTTAATTTCTTCAATAGTTCAGTTAATACTTGAAATAATATATGTATTTATGGAAATACACGTGGAAATAAAAGAGTTCACTTTCTAAAATCTCGCAAGAGCTGACCTATACTGTTACGGTAAGCAGTGAACAGGAACAGATCCTCTAGAAGCGCATAGTTTTGTCCTAAATTACATTTCATTATCCTAATGTCATGAAACAGAAACAATCTCGACGCATGTTGTTCCATGATTCGGAAATTCTTCTTGTGATCAACAGAGATAACAGTTTTGAATGTGGAGTGTTAAACGTTAAGTACGTTGTTTATTATCTTCTTTCAAGTATGCATAAAAACTAATGAACAAGATGGTTTCGCGGTTACGTATAAGGCTTGCATTCAGGATATCTTCGGTTCTATTCCCATACACCGCTTACTTAGGTCTTTCGAATTTTGTGGCTTACCTTTACAAAAACAATTACAATACATTTTTCCGAGTTTTAACCGGCGAGAGCCAGGTCGGATTCTACCTCCAGTTTTATTAAATATTTTATCGATAATTTCATTTATAACAGTTCTTGTATTCATTATTATCCCATGAATTGAACTATTTGGCAGAAGTACACGTAACACAAATTTGAATGAAGATATAAATATTATAATAATTTCCTGATTAGTAGTTAAAGTTTCATATGGTTTCTTCGTCTCCTAATGTTTCCTTTGCTGTATTTACCTTTCATTGTACTTAAGATATGCTTCTAGATTTCATCGCATATGGTTGTGTCAGACAGATGGCGCAGGCGTTTGCTCCAAAGAATGAATATTAGGATTTTTCCGAAGTTATATATTCTTTTGATTTCACGCAAGATTCTGTCATTCAATTTTTTTTTCTTGTAGTGCTTTATAGTGCAATAATAGCTAAAGACAAGATGAGTTAGCTTCATTTTGTCCTGTTGCTTGTTAATTGCCAGACGTGGTATAACCACACGCCATCTACATCGATAACGCACCGACCCTCCATGCAGCCAACATAGAACTAGCCAGGGATCTGAACTAGTTGGTGGATATTTCGGTGCGCCATTTGTGTTTTTATGCAATGTATTTGGGCGCTGGAGCATGAATGGTCTGTTGAGCCAATTCAGACCCACCATCCAGCGTTTTGATGACGTAGATACTGATGCTAGTTTCTCGTGAGGGAGAAACTAGCGATATTACCATCTGAACCAGAGCCACACAAGCTGACTGACCAATCAAATGAATTCAGGTTGCATCGGAAGTCAACAGAGGACTACTTGAAACGCTGGAATCGTGAATATTTAATGGTACTTCTGAGTTTCCACCAAGTATGTTCTCCAAGAGAATTACTGTTGGCAAAGCCGTTGTGCTATATGTCTCGTCAGGAATATTGGCATATATCATTGAGGTCGTAGCCAGCCAGCTACGCTAACCTAATGTTCATCACCGAGCTATTTAGAAGCATGTAGTGCTGATAATGCAAAATTGTTTATTACGTTACAGAACATTTTGTGCACTCTGACGGTACATTGTGAGCTTGTACTGCTGTACAAGCGAGCTATTTCAGCTTATAAAAGTGCAGCACTCCTGTTCTGATAGTTGACAACGCGACCTGTCATAAAGCTCAATTGGACAGACCGTCATCGACCAACTCCATAAAAAGTGATATAAAAGCCAGATTACTAAAGGCGGTGAACATGTCAAAAATCCTTTTCAAAGTCAAAACTTCATGATTTAATCAAGATTAATAAAACCTGCAAAATGTCTACGTAATAGAGCAGAAATTGGCAAAACATGGAGGCACTGCACTCAAAACTGACTTCCTATCTCGCAGATTTAAATCCTATTATTTGATCTGGGAAGATGTAAATCAGTGGGCAGGAGGTAGAAATACAACCTTCAAGGTGAAAGATGTCCCATCAAATACTTGGTGAAGTTCGCCCCATGAAAAGGAAAAGAAAAGCTTACCAGCACTGGAAACAATTGGTATTAGTTTGACAAAGATGGATCGTGGAATATACGTCAGAGTGAAAACCTATTCAGGATAATGAAGCTGAAAATAGTGACAGCAGCGAGAAAAAGCTGCGAGCATTTCTGTCATAGAAGAAGAAGATGGGGGTTTATCAGGAGTAGAAGAATTTCAAGACAGTGAGTGAACTTGGGTGGTGTTAGCTTAACAGATGTTTTCATAGAAACACCATTAAAGTAAAGAGTATTTCAATGACCGTAAGTATATATACCTCCTGAGTTTGTACTAAGTTTCATAGTGACTGTCCACCGGCCAGCTCCACTACATTGTATATACATTATATATATCCAATCTAAACTTCTATCATTTTTAAAGGTGCAGCTTATATATCATACATCCAAAAGGTGAGCGACTTGCACCATAGCTCTTCATTGAAAATTTCACGCTCCAAAATCCCTAACGTTACACACCCAAAAAGACCTCATACCTCGGCAGAGTTGCAAGGCACGTGTTGCAGAATTGAAGAAAAGACGAGAAGGATTTTTGCGGATTCTGAATCTCACCACACCCGATAAAAAACAGTAGAATCTTTCCAAATTGTCATTCCATATGAGGTCGACCAGGAAGGGGAGTGTGTGGAGTATCTTTGAAGATAGATGGTCTCTTGATTTCATGTAATATGTTATATTTCGAGTCAAACTTGTTTAGTAATGTGAAATAAAAATTATTTGAGGACAGCATAGTCTTGTTGAACCATTTTAATTTCCACCGAGTATTTCCCATGGACACTAGAGAGTGTTTGTTTAAGTGCGTCGTTCAATATCCTTATCATTTCCTATATTGGGAGAGGACTTCCAGCTAGGAGCTTTTAAGGACTTCCACACGTCTTTGCAGCCTGTGGTCTGAGGTCTGTAGCCTCCTGTAGCATATTCACTTCTTCCCTTTCTCCTGGGGAAGCGACACCCCTCAATAAATCGTAAGTTGCAGTGTGTAAGCTGCCTTCCTATATAGTCCATCCTTTACGCTCTATCCTAAATATCAAATTGGCATATATATTAAAACGTTATTCTTTAAAATTTATAATTATTCTAGAACTGTCTTTTGTAATCTGTTGGTTCTACAACTCATTTGGTCACCCCTACAACTTGCTCATAGCCTCTCAGCTTTTGAACACTGACACTGATGAATATTCCAAGGGACAGCAGGCTTTAGAGCAGCATTATTTATTTATGTAATTTAAGGGCTTAGCCGAGTGGTGGACATATCCCAGAGAGGCTCTAATCCGGCGTCCAGGTACATGTGCATACAACAAAGTCCTGCTGCATTGTCTCGTGCCCTTCCGGCAACTGTTTACTACCACAAAGGTTATCTTTGTTGCTAATTGCAAAATCAAGTCACTCTGTCCATTAACACACACATTGGATTAAAAATATGTGGGCAAAGGGATGCGCTCCACACGAATTGCATCGAGTGAGAGGAATTTCCTGCCGGGATAGTGGTCAAAAACGTAACGGGATTAATGATGAATGGAGTATGGCTGATATCTACTTTTAGATCGGATCGAATCGATCCACACTAAATATTTAGCATTCATTGGAAGGAAACAAGGGGATGCGGTAACAGAGAAACTGTCAACTGCCCGGCTGTGTGAGCCAAAATTGAAGATAAAGGTGACAATCTTCTAGGGTAACATTTTATAAATTTGCTGTTTACTATAACCACATTTTGCTAATAAATATCTACATTACACATAAATTAATATATAAATAAAACCTAATTTTTTGTATGAATTCAAGCTGGTTCTTAACGACACTTCATAGCTAACAAAGAATGTATATATTTGAATAACATTATAAATGGTTATACAAGCCGGTGGTCACTGCATTACTGAACTCTGAAGAAGCAGCTTTCCTTTCTTGATGTCAGTTCTTGGTTGTAGGAACGTTGAATGCTGTAAGACTTTTAAGGATATTTATTTGTTTTTGGAATAAATTCAGATATTAACTGAACTTGCCAGCAAAAAATCTGCACAAATGCATTACTACAAAACTAGGAGGGGAGAAATCGTTGGTATTTTGGAAATAGTCGCAGTTGAAACGTCCAAACTTCAACCTCGCCGCTGCCACCGAAGATGTCTGTCATAGTCGCAGACGAAACGTCTGGGAAGAAGAAGGAGCAGCCCAGTAGACCACGGCCACAAGCCCGGATTATACTACAGTTAGTATTGACACCGGCCATGAAGGCCTAAGAACTTTGATGAAAAAGAACAACTCTTTGTAACAATAGTTTGTACAGCAAGATATGTGACTGCAACACATCATATTTTGTACTTTTTCTACATGTGTATGGAGAAGGTGTTGTATTGTACCTAAAATTTGATACAGAGATTTCACCGGAAATACATGTTTAGAGACCTCCTGATTAAAAAATTAACATTTAGAAAAATGTCCATCTGTGTGTATGTCTGTCCGTCAGTGTGTATGTTTGTTCGTCAGAGTGAGTGTGTGTATGTGCGTGTGTGTGTGTGGGCAGCATAGCTTAAAAACGAAAATAATACAAACATTTGCATTTAAACTTAGTTTCTTCCAAGAATGCGACACGAAGATTTTTAAGAAGATTCCCCACCCCCAAATATCCTTTACATGGGAAACATTTCGAAAATTTTGATTTTCTCAAAAGGGGCTGTTACGATTTTGATTAAAATACCGTATATTAATCATATTTACATATCAAATAAGATGTGTATCTTGACTATTCTAGGAATAGCCCCTGAAGACCTCTTTATTCTGGATGAATTATACTGAATTTTGCATAACTGCCAAACCGTAAGAGTTAGACAAAAATGTATTGCACAATAAGTGTAGACCTCGTTAAAACATATAATTCATGTAATACATTACTCTTGTAGAGCTGACCGTTTCTGAGATATTTCGTGGTATGTTCCAATTTTAAAATACTACTTTTTTCATATGGGAATTTGTCAACTCCAGGCAATGCATAGAAACGAATTTCAACCACATGGCAAACAGCTTTTAAAAGATTTGGCTACCCTTTTGGCCTAATATATTCCCTTGTTTCCATTCTACTTACAAAAAGAAAGTAATAACATAATTTATGCTCATGTTAATTTTGATTAGCATGAAGTGGAAGAATCAACTTTATAACAAGAATCTGCTACAGAGATGTACACACGGTCATGTGAATGAAACACATATTTTTTATTTATTTTTTGCTCTACCGAGTACTGTTTACAACGTACTATGCACATAGTAGGTAGAGAAAGTATTGTACTGCACCCAAAAATTCGATAACGAGATTTCACTGGAAATACATATTTTGAGAACCAAAAAGAAAAGTTTGGAATTCTGTTGACTGCAGAACTCCAAAATGAAAATTTCTTTAAATACCAGCATTTAAGTGCACCTTCTTCCAAGGGTACGACATGAGGATTTTCAACCCCCTACAAACCCAACTACACATTACATGGAACCTTTTCCAAAGATGTTACTTTTCTCAAAAATAGCTTCAACGATTTTTTTTAAAGTACTATATCTTTAAAATATTTTAAGGCAAATGAAATGTATATCTTGAATGTTTTGGGAATATCCTATGAAGACCTCTTCATTCTGGATGATTTTTGTGTAATTGGTAAACTGTAAGAGATAGACAAATCGTATCCCACTACACATTGTTATCGTTAAAACACACAATATATGGGTATATGCGTTTTTACTTTCTCTAGCCCGTATGTACAATTTGCATGGTAGGTAGAGAAAGTAATGAAGACTGCCTATCAGCATTACTTCGGTATGAAAGTAGTGGATCAGGGTAAGTCTTGGGCTCCATATTATGTAGCAACGCATGTTCGATTACGCTGAGAGAATGGCTGAAAAATATGAAACAATCAGTGTTTTTTTTTCAAAGGTATAAACCAAGGACGAGCCTTTAAGAACGTAAGAGAGGAATTTCCGAAATTAAATGATGCTAAAGTAAAGAAGGTATTTTTATCGAGCCAAAAGTTTGAGAACGTGTAAAGGGTCCTGCATTTGACCAAGTTTTGGAGGGGAAAGAAAAGGAAGCTTCGGGAGCCTCCAAGGGAGTTGTTTATGGCTTTTAGGCAACAAAAGAAATAATTACAATCAGTTGGTGACAGTGCTTTTGCAAAAATCCCATAACCTAGATTCAATACGGCCCTTAAAATCCATTTTCCCCACTCTCAACCAGACTTTTTCCTTCCTAGTTGTGGAGCTGTCTGTGATGAATATGGAGAAAAATTCCATCAAGACATTTCTATTATGGGACAAAGATATCAAGCCCATTAGAATGAAGCAATGCTTGCGGATTACTGTTGGTAGGGATGCTCCGGAACTCCCTTACAAGAGGTATGCTAAAAGACGATGATCTGAGGAAGTCACCTCATGATTCTCTTCAGAACCAACCATCTGCGAGATATACTTCCAGCAATTTAGAACTCTTAGAATCTAATTACCATTTAAAAAATTCAAATGCAATTTAACATTGTTAGCAAATGTAATTAAAATATATCCTTTTCTCTTAATCCGTTAATATGAAATTCTTTCACACACTGTGTATCACAGAAACTGGAGCTAAGAACAAAATTTAATTGTCATATTCGTTTTTCTTGACCCAAAATTAATGAGAATTGACTCATGAAGTGCAGGAAACATTCAAAAATTGTTTTTGTTGGCCAGTGAAATCAAAACTTCTGATCAGTCTATGTTAAAGAACAGACGCTTCTCATTTAAATCACATTATTATGCTCAGCATCCTTTTTGTAAAAAAATAAAAACGTATTAATCGATTTTCTATTTCTTTACTGTTTTCCCAAACCATAATTAGCAGTATATTTGTGTTTTATAGCGTAAACAATTTACCTCCAATGACTCTGAGGTGTTCTGGTTTATGTAATACCAATAAATAGCATTAATTACTAGTTTAATGAAATGCAGCTTTAAGCCAAATGTTTAGCTTAATACTTTACTTTATAGCGAATAAGCGATGAATACTATGCTTCACTGTTATCATCTTAAAACTAATAAATAAATAATCTTAAGTTCTTTAATTATAACCATTATATTTTCCAGCTTATTTAGCAACTTGAGTATTAGGCTACAATAAGAGAGATGCTGCTCAACAACATTATGCTTTGATCCATTAATCCCTCAAGTCATAATACAGTCATTATTTCTGAAAATATATTCTTCCACAACCAAGGTAGGCTTTCACATTGTTCTTTATAACAAGTATGTTGTGTAATTTTTCTGCGGTGTAGTTCTCTCTTTTCCTTTTACAGCGCATTGTTTTCTTTGACATTTTTGAAGTTGCATTTTGTGTTTTGTTTTTCCGAACTGAAAATTTTTATAAATAATAACTTAAATAAACGTAGCTTTATTTATGTTTGATTTAATGAGACGCATAATAGTATGCATAATATTTAAAATAATAATAATAATAAGCATAACTTATTACTAAATCATGCTTTTAATGTACATATAATATGCTGACAGCTGTTTGGTTGACCCTGAAAGAGAGAAAAGGTCACCTTTCCCCATTTTTTCTCTGTTTTTCTCTCTCTTTGTTTATTTCTAGTGAAAATTCCACACCACCATAAGATGTAGGCTACATTAGTCAGCTACATAAAATACCTATCACAGTTACTTAGCTATTCGATTTATTGCCTGCTTTATTGGAATATTTTTTCTTTGTCTCAAAACTCTATAACATTATATTCTCTCTTGCGTGGCGATGAATAGATGAATAATTGTTTATTCTCGTCATGACATTATTGCAACTAATGCATCTACAGTGGGTGTACTTAAACTAATACACCTTTCTGAGAGAGACGCTGTTTCGCATATTTACCGATGTGCCGTTCACTGGACTGAGATCAATCTGTATATCTGAATTAGTTACTAGCGAGGTGATTTATTCAAGTGTTAAATTTAGAATGTCAAGAATTTCGTGTGCAGTGTCCGCTGAACTGCCTCTGAAAGATCATCGCTATCTATTCCGTAGAAATTTGCAACCTCCCAACTTTTTGTACCACAATCCATCTTTTCTACAATAATCATCATGAGTACTTTATTTTTTATTCTAATCGCAAAACTCTTATGACTAACATCATATTTCGCGCTTGGCGTTAAATAATGCTTGGTCTTCATTATTACAAGATTGCTGCTATTGTATGTGCAGTGGTACTGCAACTGACATTCTCTTCTTAGAGGTGTGAACGATGTAGACATTGTGGCTGTCACGCATATCTTCCAATACGCCTGGTCGCTTTGTCGACTAGCACACTAAGCTAGTGTACCTGTTCACTGCAACAATTGCTGCGTGACCGAGTCATATTAGGTCAATTGAAGACCCATGTCTCGTATTGTATACATAAACCACTACAGTCGCTCTGAAGACAATTAATCTGAAATTAACGGTCTCAGCACCTTTTTGTTGTCAGTTTATTGGCAACAAACACATTTTGGATAAGGCGGTAAATATGTTTGTGCAACTATTACTATTATTTTCATGGCTGAATTTTCCCTAAGAATTCAATCGTTTGGACTTATGAAATTTTGATGTGAGCTATGTATTAGGTAACAATGCCAAACTCCTTTGTACGCATTTTTAAATGAAAATATAATTAATCTTTCAATTCATTTTGTTATTATTGTTAATAACAATTGCCATATCATTTAAATCTGCAATTGTTTTTCCGCTGTTCTTTGATCTTAGCGAAGTTCTTATCTGATTTTGAGGATGAACTAAGTTGCTAACTGTTTAATTATTGGCAATTGGTGGGGTTAGCTCTGAGAAAATAAACGTTATTGTGTTTTTATGGCATCTAATAAAATTAATGTTAACGTTAAATTTAGTTTTCAATAAATTGTATATCAACAACAGCAGTGACATTATATATACCTGTTATTGCACCTAAAGATCCACGTTCTAAGTCTCCTTCATGATAGCTACTTAAGTAAATGTAATGAGTTTAGTGTCTTCTCCTTAGCGCGGTGGTAGCGATGCTACTTGCCAAGCGGGAGACCTGGGTTCGATTCCCAGTTCCCGCTGGGAGATCTGGACTGGGGTGCATTCAGCCTCGTGAGGTCTCTGGGGGGCCAATTGAGGAGCTACTTGATAAAGAAATAGCGGCTCCAGGTCGTGGAGACCGCATTAACAGGCCGGGCGGGGATCGAAGCGCTGGTCACGTCTGACCCCCAATACTGCACCCCATCCATGACGTCTGTAATGGATCGAGATGGGGGACGCAGCGGCCGGGCGGTAGGCGGTAGGCCCAAGCTTTTAGTGAGCTGTGCCAATGAGTCAATGAGTTTCGTAAACTACGGTAACTTATCAAGCATTTATACAAGTAACCAAATGGCATAATAGAAGCTAAACAGGCAGCAAAAAATGGAAGGAGTTTTATTTATGATAGACCATTTATTTTCGAAAGAACTATTAATTTTGAGATATTTTTACGTGTCGGAAAACTACGACACGGGACCTACGTCTATTCTTCCTTTCCGAAGGAAGCCATAGTAACGATTTTTACGCCCCAAAAGATCCATCATCATCATCCGCCGGGTTTGAACCCGCGACCTTAGGTATATGAAGTCAGCACGGAGGGCGATCATGTTAACAGTGAAGTTACTTCATTTCTGTGTACGAATAAAACTTGTATAGGTCGCAAGTTTTATACAACTTTACTAGCCAATAGATGTGCGATGGAAACATTTTAGAGGCATTGTTCATCTCATTTACACCTGTATGTTGGTTGCAACAATGAACTGTGGTGAACATGCGTCAAAAACTTTTCCATCCACACAATATCCAGCGACAGCAAAGTTCTTTAAAAAATGTCATCCTAATCAAACGTCCTTCTTTCTTTCGACTTATTAATTAAAGAAACCATTTTTTTTTTCCCTGTACTTTGTTCTTTGAAGTTTATGAACTCTGCTCAATTACCATCTACCAGCCATGCTAAACTGCAGGGTTCTAATGTGTGCAATAGGAAAACTAGCGGTAACAAAGTAATATCGTCATGACCATTGTGCTGACTAATGTTTCTTCTAGCCTTTCCTCATTCCCATACGTGACAAATGACATAGAGGATAATTAAGCATAAGCCATCAACATTTCCTTCCCAAATTTCTTTTTCCAAGTATCATCTTTCATAGCTTATCAGCGCCTGTGGTGCCGTATGTAATAAAAATCCTATGTTCCCACATAAATATTTGAGAAATTCATCATTAATACTCTTCAAAGTATAGACAAAAAGTAAGAGTAAGGAACATAGTGGCACGTGGCGTTTGTGGGAATATCGCAATGTTTTCCTTCGTTTGCACACAGTGCCATTTACTGTTAGCATTGCGTTTTATGATTAATTAAAGTAAACATATTTTAAACAACAGATTATTTAAAATATATAAAATAAATAAAAAGTACCATATTAGAGCATGGTCATAACTGCGTTCACCTGTGACTTTTAAGTACAGGCCTTAAATGGGCCAAGGCAGACTAAGTCAAAAAATCTTATGTGTGCCATTCACATGACTTTCTCTATATCCCTGCAACAAATTATTCTTAAAAAGCTTATGCTTCTATTTACTTCATGCTCATCTAGAAACATCTGATGTGTTCCATTCACATGACTTGCTCTTTATCTCTGTAAATGATTATTGTTAATAAGCTTATCTTTTATTTATTTCATGCTAATCGAGAAAAAATATAAGAAATAGTCTTATTTCTTGCTTTATTGTAAGTAGAAGCGAAATAACGGAGTACCATACGTTAAAGTGAAAGCCAAAAGCAGGTTGCTATGTGACTGATGTTCCTTTGTTTGTATGGACAGAAGTTGACAAATTCCTGTATGAGAAAAGTATAAGTTTTTCAAAGCTGAAACTAAGAAAAAGGAATATCTCAAGTTGATCACTCCACGAAAAAAATGTATATAACATAAATTGTGTGTTTTAACGTACTGTGCATTTTTTGTGGGTTAAGTTTTTATCTATCTCTTACGGTTTAGTAGTTATGAAAAGTTCATCCAGAATAAAGTAGCCTTAAGAGGCTATTCCTAGAAAATTCAAAATATACATTTTATTTATCAGGTAAATAACTTTAATATACGATATTTTAATCAAAATCGTTAGAGCCATTTTTTAGAAAATCAAAATTTTCGAAAAAAGTTCTATGTAAAGGGTAATTGGGGGTGGGGGTATTTTTCTCAAAATCTTCGTGTCGCATCCCTGGAAGATACTTAACTTAAACATCAAGCTTGATATTTTACCGACTTTTCGATTTGAGTTATCGTGTTCAAAGACACTCAGACACACGGACACACACACACACACACACACACACACACACACACACACACAAGAACCTTTTTCTGAAAATACCTTTTTTGGATACAGAGGACCCTAAAACATATATTTACGGTGAAATCTCGGTATCGAATTCCTTGGTGGAGTGAAATACATTCTCTATACACTATGTACATAGTGAGTATAGAGAAAGTAAAAACAAAACAGAACCAAAGCGCGAACCATATGTTGGTAACTTGCAGCCGCGAAAGAAATATCCCAGTTTCCAAAGCTAACTGAATTGGGCAGCCATGGCAACGTCACAGCCTCAATGAAGTAGCAGGCATAGAAGCCTCCAAAATATTATTCAAAAATGATAGTGGCTGATGATTATGAAGAATAGCAAAGCTATACTGTTCCCTTTACATAGCTCTGACGTACTTCGCCTTGCTCTGAATTACGCTATTGTTAGGTATGATTTTTATCTCCTCAAATATCCTAAAAGCACTGAATGTTTCTGTAAAAAAAGTTCCCTGGATCAGTTGACTGCTGATGAGCACCCGCATCACGATGTATTTAAAGACAGAAAATCAGTCTTATTGGCCCCTACTTCTTATTGTTCTCATTGAAGGGAAATAATCTGTCATTATTTTATGCATTGTATTTTCTGTTTAAATCGGTAGGTGCATCCCTCGCTTCAGGAACCAATATCCGTGTGGCATAAAAACTGCATGAGATCTCGGTGGTATTTTTCAAGCTAGTCTATTATCCAATATAAAAATTAGCATTGATGCACAATTGTAATCGACGGAATTATCAGTAACCCTCAATGGCCTCCAACATTCCTAGATTTATCACCACCTGACTTTTTAGTTTCTCTATTCTCATCTGTACGATGTACATAGTGGATAGAGAAGGTATTGTATAGGAAAAGGAAGATAAAGGGAAAAAAACATTTTTAGAAAAATGTGTGTGAGTGTGTGTCCGTATCTGTGTGTCTGTAAAAAGCATAGCTCAAAAATAAAAATACCGTTAAATACCAAACTTGGTATTTAGGTTTAGTATGTTCCTCACCACAAACTACTCTTTACATGGAAAAATATTCGAACAATTTTGATTTTCTCAAAAGTCGCTATAACGATTTTGATTAAAGTATTTAAGATATTTACAACTCAAATAAAATGTACAGCTTCAATTTTCTTGGAATAGCCTCTGAATACCGCTTTATTCTGGATGAATTTTGCCGAATTTTTCGCAACTGTTAAGTTGTAAGAGATAGACAAAAACTTACGCCACGAAAAATGTAGATCTCGTCAAAACACACAATTTTTGTCCTTTGCATTTTTATTATGGAGATAACCGTTTCTGAGTATTTCCTTGTTACTGGCTTCAATTGTAAATTACTTGTACTTTCTCAGATAGAAAGTGTCCGCTTTTCTTTTGTTATACTCTTGGCCAAGCAAAGAAATGATTTGCAATAACAATCGCATAACAACGGTTTTAAAAACATTTGACTATCGCTTTAGCCTAGCATATTCTCTTAGTTCTCTTCTATTTATAAGGAGCGAAGTAAAAAAACATTCTGCTAATGTTTGTCTCGATTAGCATGGTGTAGAAAGAGGAATAATCGTTTGTAAAAAACTTATTTGTAAAGCAGCTAGAGAAAGTCAAATGAGTGTAACACGTCAGATTTTTGCTATGGATTTATCTGATGGATCCGCTGTTTGCTAGTTGCTCCTAACCAGCTCTGGAACTACATACTCCAAGAGATGCCTGTAATGCTTGAGGCTATCTCGACCAGAGAGTAAGGAGATGCTTACAACGAATTGTAGTCGTGTTGAATAATTTACTAACATTTATGTTAGTTCTTGGAAGTTGAATCAAAATTTGATGTTATGTTTCTTAAAAATTAATTTAGTATTGAAAACATGTAAACCGGAATATTTTGTTATCTTCTCTACAAGTCACAATTAGAGAATATCAATCCCAAATTTGGAACTCTTTTTACTTTCTCTACACGCAATAGGTACATAGTGTATAGAGAAGTTATTGAATTCCTCCCAACAATTTTATACAGATTTCACCAGAAATACATGTTTTGGGTCCCCCTGAATAGAAAAAAAGCATTTATGGAAAGGGTCAGTGTGTGCATGTATGCCTGTGGACATAGCTCAGAAACGTAATACCGTTAAATACCAAACTTGGTATTTAAGTTTGGTATCTCCCAAGGATGCGACACGAAGACTTTAAAGAAAATCCCCTCACACCAAACTACCCTTAAAGTTGATCGTTTTTGAGATATTTCTTGTTATTGGCATAAAAAAAAACCTATAATTTTCTCATACAGGAATTTGTCAACTCCTGTGCATTCAAAAAAAGGAACTTCAGTCCCAAAGCTTTTGACTGTCATTTTAACCTATGGTACTCCCTTATTTCGCTTCTACCTACAAGGAAGCAATTAATAAGGCTATTTCTAATACTTTTTTCTCAATTAGCCTGAAGTAAATAGAAGCATATGTTTTTAACAATAATTTGCAGCAGAGATGTAGAGAAAGTAATGTGAATTTAACACATCTGGTTTTTCTCTTTTCTTTCCAACCTATAATCTATTTATGTGGCAATTTCTGGCTTTTGACACACGAATTCATTAGCATTCAGGACTAAAAGATAACCAGTCAGTGATGACATCACAATGTTATCTGGTCCCGTATGACCAAAACAAAATGAGCAGTCAGTAGCTGAAAACAGAGCACTAAATTATACCATGGTTTAACTACAGATAGAAATATTGACAATTAATGATTATGTTTGTAAGGAATAGTGGAGATAAAATCGGCCGTCTCACGAGGAAAGAGGCGAATAGGGACATCAGAAAGAGATGGAGTAGCCCCGTTTGTTAGGAAATTGAACAGAAGCTTGCGACCAATCCCTGAGGCTGATAACCTAATTGGTTGTGGGAACTACAAAGGGAAATTCTACCAGAATGCTTCGAATGGGATAGAATGAACCGTCCACAATTAGGTTTGGAAAACTAAAAATAAACATGGATAAATACATCCGCAGAACAACGCCTGTTTTTATTACTGTCATCCAGAAGCTTAATGCGCACTACAAAATGCCAGTATATACACGGAACAATCTAAACTGAAAGCTGAGTGAATCGATTTCTATGTCGATAATCACTACTATCAGTTGCAAATCGTATGTTTTACATTCACATCACTTTATCTAATCTGCCCCAAACTATTCTTATAAAGCTGCTTTTCTCTCAAATTCATAATAATCGATATAAATATTAGCAAAAGTGATTTTATCACGCATTTGTTGTAGGTTCAAGGATATAAGGAGCTATAATAGGCTAAAGGATAATCATATATTTAGAAGCAGTTTTAGAAAGCAATTTTAAATGAATTTTTTTCTCTTAGAATGTGAATAGAAAATAACTTTCCATTTGAGAAAAATGTATATAAATATTGACAAATGTTTGTCAATAACAAGGAATTTATCGGAAATGGTTAGCTCCATAAGAAAATGTGTATTTGAACATAAATCCTCTGCTTTAACGATATTTATTTATTTATTTATTTATTTATTTTTTTTTTTGCCGCAAGATTTGGCTATCTCTTACGTTTGTTAAATTTTAGAAAAATTTTACGTAGATAGAAATAGTTGAGTTAAGAGACGATGCCGCGTCCTTGGGACTAAAAACAAAACATCAGGTTTGTGTCTAACACACACACACACACACATTTTTCTCAAAATAGCCGGATCAAAGTTTTGAGTTGTATTCAATACTTCCCCATCCATCTCAGTGGTATGGCGGCAGCGTGGGTAGCTGACATTCAAGGGATCCTGAATTCGTATTTCGGTTTGGGTTAGTTAACCGGATAGAGCTTCCTTCCACAATTTTCCTAAACCTGGAGAAAGCGAATGTCGGGTAACTAAGTTCTGCGGGCCCAGGGCAGATTTAAGCGTCACTTCACACATTTCATCCAACATATGATAGGACTTTGTGATTAATGACCGCTAGACGTTGCACAGAAGTGCCTTAAATTAGGTAAAGTGTTAGGAGAAAAATAGAAATCCTGAATACCACCAGCTTCTCAGTGGCAATCTCGCTTATTTCTAAGGGCTTATGATATTTTCTTCACTAAGCTGCAGAAGTTTTTAAATTTTCTTATCATTGAACATAAACTCATTAACTCTTATATAATTGTCTATCGTGTATATAATTTATTATTCTTCCCTCATACTACTTAATATTAAGTACATTACCAAAAGCATACTTTAAAAGTTGAAAATTTAATTGTATAGCTCTGTAAAATACAAGTTTTTGTGGCTTAGATGGTGTTTATGTTACGCTATTTTTAAAGGTAGTCTTACGTAGCAAATAATTTACAGTGAGCTCGCAGAGCATCAAGCCATGATTCTTGTAGCTGCAGAAATTACAATATTGGCAAAATGCTCCTTATACAAAAATGTCTTGATATTTGTTATATTTCTTTGTAACCTATGTGAATAACATTTGCAGAATTGATTATATTGCATGTTAAATATTTTGAACAGATTAAAGCAAGTCTAAACCATCGTATTCGAGCAAGACAAATTAATTTACAATATAAGTTCAAAGGTAAGACATTCATTATGTACGTGATTGAGCAGCGAGGGAAAATTTAATTAGAAAATCGAGGAAACGTAATGGAAACCGTGCTCGTCTTTTGCAATGCATACAGGCAGATCACAACTTAGCAATGGACATATAATGAGAGATATCATAAATAGAGAGAGAAAGAGAGAGAGAGAGAGAGAGAGAGAGAGAGAGAGAGAGAAAAGCAGTACAGAATATGTAGGTACTAAAAAAAAAAAAGATTGTGAATAAAAACCCGAGCGTTTACTTCACAATTTAGTCCACACTTAATGAATAAGTAGACCCTGTTAGCTAAGTAATAACAAGATAAATATTAATACAAACATTTGCTTGCAGCTTTTGTTAAATACCTAAGGTGATGAACAAGAATCGAATAAGATATAGCTCCATATTGTGACAGCGGCTACAACCCTAGGTTATCAGGAGGTCGGCGCCAAACATTGAAGAGGTCAACAGAGATAACACCGGAAGCGCTCATCAGATAAACGGAAAGTTCTACAAGTCCCCTTCTAGAACGTTCTGGAACTAACCAGATGCTATATAAGCGGATGTTCTCTCGGGTGGCAGTTAAGTCGATGAGTCTATGTGTGAGTTAGCGAATAAGTCTCTGGCGCAAATGCTGAAATGTACAGAAAGAACTGCTACGACAGAGAGATTTGAGAAGTCTTGTGAACCATTCGGAGGAAAAAGTCAAGGATAGTGAAAAGTTGAATTCAATCACATAAGTTGAGAGGTTAGAGAAGTGGTTGAAAATTGGACAAGTCACTCAAAAATTATTGTTTTTGAGAGTAATTCCGCACAAATGAGTTTAAGAAAACATGTTTACATGCGCATTACGAGTGAACCCTCTTGGGAATAACGTGCTTAGGCACTGGATATTACCGCAATGTACATGTAATTAGTATACAAGAAGGTAGGGCACTGTAAAGGCAATCTTTAATCGTTATGATGTTTAAACCACCTCCGTTGGTGATCGTCATCAAATGCCATGAATCAAATTTAATCAAAGCGACATATTAATTAAGGATTTTGCGCTCTGAATATGCTCTCCATTTAGATTTGCGCAAGTATATCTGTCCCAAATGCAGTCCTTTGCTGCGCCTCATACACTCCTGTTTCCGCGTCGCTCTGTCTACTGATATACAAGCCAATATTAATTTCCTGCACCTACACATTTGCTGTGTCTAGCAAATACACAGTTCCTTAATGCGGTAAACTTTGTTTATCTCACAAACCTTAAGGAACACAGGGCGTTAAATTTTGACTAAATCGGTCGAAGAACCAAAAATGTATTTTAGTAAAAAGTAGTTTTTTGAGCCTTTAAGCATCAATATAGAATCAAGTTAGTATAATTGTTCTCCCCTTGCTTTGGACTCCACAACCATTTTAAGATAATATAATACACCTCTTCCTAGCTTGCTACTTTTTAAAAGAGCTTTCTGCTCAAAATTTTCACACCTTCACAATGTTCCACGTCTCAGGTTTTGTTTAAATACAACTAAAATTTCCCGGAAATCCCGAGCTATCCATTTTAATATTCCTAAGGATAACATTATTCTAATACGATTAATAATTTTAGAAACTATATTTTTATTAAAATGTTTTATTTTGAAGATTAAAACTCAAAACATTTTAAACATCCCCATTTAAAGTGTTGGGAGTAGTTCAAAGGTCCAATTTAAAAATTGCTAACCACTTCTCAGATCTTGAGACGCGTGGGTAATTTTGATTGTGCAACATATTTACATAATACAACGTTTACTTCTCTACACATACCCTGTACAGAGTGCATAGAGAAGGTATTGTAATGCACACAAAAATTCGATACCAAGATTTCACCGGAAATCATGTTTTGGGACCTCATGAATAAAAAAAAATCCATTATTAGAAAAATGTCCGTGTGTGTGTCTGTCTGTCTGTGTATGCTGTGTGTGTCTGTGGGCGACATAGCTCAAAAACAAAAAGTCCGTTAAATACCAAACGTGGTATTTAAATTCAGTATCTTCCAAGGACTTGACAGGAAGATTTTCAAGAAAATTTCCCACCCCTAACTACCCTTTACATGGAAAGAGTTTCGAAAATATTAATTTTCTCAAAAATGGCTCTGACGATTTTGGTTAAAGTATCGGATGAATTTTGTGTAACTGGTAAATCGTAAGAGGCAGAGGAAAACTTACGAAAACTTACTTAAAAAAGTGTAGAGCTCATTAAAGTATACAATTTGTGGTATATACATATTGTTTTTCGTGAAGGTGTTCGTTTTTTAGATGTTTTTTGTCATTGGTTTCAGTTTTAAAATACTTATACTTTTCTCATGCGGGAATTTGTGAACTCCTTTAATCATAACCAGCTTTTAAAACATTTTACTTTCCCTTTAGCCTATGCTATTCCCTTTTTTTCCTCCTATTTACAAGGAAACAAAAACACTTCTGCTAATTTCTTCTCGATTAGCGAGAAGTGGAGAGAAAAATAAGCTTTTTAGCAATAATTTGTTGCAGAGATGTGCAAGTGAATGAAACACCACAGGGTTTTTAATAAGTTATATCTTACAAAGTGTTTCTTTAATTTTAATGAAATTGGCGTTCGTATTAATATAATAGCAGTGCAATCACAGTAACACTTCCAGAAAAATCTATTAAAAGATATAGAAATTTGAGATTTCACTACGAGTGTTCCTTAGCTCAGTCAGCCTACCCTTCCCTTATTGAGGACTTATACTCCTTAGAACAGGACCAATGACATTTAATCTTAAAAGGATCAATCCACAACAATGATCGACCCTTTTATTGAAGCATTGGTACACAGAAGCAGGAACGGCATTCAGATCTTCTGTACGTTATTCTTATGTTTCTGCATTGCAGCAATATCGCCACTACAAAGCAAATATTTCAGTGATATCAGTCACATATTCACTGTCAACCTCGATTACTGCTTACACTATATTTCTTATATTTCTTCTATTCCGATATTTCTCTCTCATCTTTCTCTTCTTTCATCTTTCATTGTTATTAATAACTATGCATCTCTCGTTTAAACACTGGTAAAGGCATAAACTTGTTATGCACAACACTCTGCAATAAGCAATCAGTTTACAATATGTATTCTCGAAACGTATTTATAAGGAAGCAGATCTGTTTGTTATTGTAACGGAAATACGGGAATATAGTAGGCTAAAACGACTGTCAAATCTTCTAAAAACTGATTTTTATGTTATGTAATTAAAACCAACAACAAGAAATATTTTAGAAAACCTTCAATCCTATAAAAAATGTATATGATATAAATAATGCGTTTTAACGACAACTACACTCTTTTCTGTGGTAAGATTTTGTCAACGGGTTACCTGTTTGGAAAATTCATCCAGAATGAAAATTATACACGCAACCATCTGTAATAGATGGTATTTTAATCAAAATTGTTATAGCCTTTTTTTTGGGTGGGGGCATTTTTTTTAAAATTTCGTATTGTATTCTTGGAAGATATTACACTTAAATATGACATTTTGTATTTAACGATCTCTTCATTTTTGTGCTATGCTTTCCACAGACACACACTGACCTTTTTCTAAAATTGCTATTTTTATTCAGCGGGTTTCAAAACATGTATTTACGATGCAATCTCGGTATAGAATTATTTGGTAGAGTATAATACCTTCTCTGTACACTATGTACATGGTACCTGTAGAAAAAGTAAAAGATTTGCGAGTATAAATACTAGAACTAATAACATAGTGTTATTATTTAATTATATATCATTACTGCACAATAAATTGATATAACTAACCATTAAGCTACTGATCAATCTTCGCTTCTCCGTGATCGACAGCCGCCTGATCGCAATCGTTGACTTACAAGAAATGGGGGTGCAAGTTCTCCGTAAAAACAAGATAAACAGAAAAAGAAGAAGCTGAAATTATTAATGAAAAATACCTATTCTAAAGAACAGATCTTGAGAGAGAGCGAGATTATCCAATAGAAGCAGAGAGACACAGTACATCGGAAAAGGTCCGAAAACAATTTCTGTTTGGTTTTTATTTTTCTACTAGGAACACCTACAAAGAAGGAGAAATTATTTTATTCCACACCGATATAAAAGGTCTAAATTTCTCCGGAAATACACTAGACTCCGAAGTCCCCTGAATAAAAAAAAAGGACACAAAAATTCCAGAAAAAGGTTATGTGTGCACACTCGCGAAAAGAAGAACATTTCACTTGTATCATAGAGCAACCAGCTTTAAAAAGAATTGACTGTTACTTTTGCCTAGTGTAGTCAAAGAAAGAGAGAAAGAAAGAAGGACGGAAACACATAAATAAAGATAGAAGGAAAGGTCGTGCATTATCTTTTACTCGCTGTAGAAATTTAAGTTTCACTGTAACATATATTCCTATTGCAATTACCATTGGCATTAACAAGAGTGAGCAAGCTTACTGTTGGACTTACAAGGTGTCGTCATACTCATGCCTTATATTCGTCATCATCATCATCATCGTTCTAGGATATAAATATTCCTAAGCTTGTAGTGAGGCATACTTAATGGAAGGTAGCAATAACAAGTGCAGGTAGGTAAATAACAATTAAAAATAAATAATAAACATCATGGAAGCGGATATAAACAATTTTGACGTTATATTTACATAATTTACCCTACAACTATTATTTTTTATATAAATATTATGTATTAAGTATCATACTTTTCTATTTAAAGCACTTCATGCGTAAAAGACACTACAGGTTAAATGATGCGCACAGTTGCCACATGCAGTATACTTACATTAGAACTTTAGCGCTTAGCTGCGATAGGTCTACCAATTTAATGTCATCTTGTGAATTATACATACATCACTGGGCTTTGGACACGTCTGCAATTTGGTCGGAATATATAATTAGTGCATACTGGGTTTCACTGGGACCTCCCCTTCCGCAAGCATTGCCGGTTATTCTCTCTAAGCAAGCATCTAATATTTGTGAAGCCTGTTCAGAAGGTACGAAGTTCAACAGATGCTTGTCTTACATGCACAAAATATATTTAGTCCATTGTAGTAGTTGTCCATTCTATGTAAATAACATATGAAACTAATTATTTCATCTACCGGAATACAGATTCATTACTTTTTAGCATTATGTATTCTTTGTAATAAAACTGCAGCACCGTATACTTATTTTTATAGTGTTTAACGACCGCTTTTCTTACGTACGGCACCGTAGGCGATCACACTGATGATACATGAAAGAAGATGGAGGAATGCGATGGCGGGGGAAACCGTAGAACCCGGAGGAAACCCGCCCCTGCGCCGCTTTGTCCACCACAAATCCCACATGTGGTCGCCTGGGATTGGACTAATCACTCGGTGTATACTTTATTCTATACTTATTTCTATGTACCTCTATACCTATAACAAAAACTCAGTAGCAAAAGTGGCCTATCTCTCTCCTCTCCACTCGTTTGTAAAGAATAAGTCCGAAATAAATATACGTAACACTAAATGATGAAATAAGACTGTTTAAGACCATTGTACGACTTTTATATTTTTTACCTGTACTTAAATTCTTCTGCTTATAGCTTTATTTACTATGAAATACCTTTTATAGTAGCATATCCTCTTGCAAGCATAAAAAACATCAAATATGGAGATATAAAACGAAACATTTTTAATTTTGTAGGGTGTCGATTTTGTTCACTCTTTACAACATTACATTCAGATGAGTGTAATGTTTTAAAACAGTTAAGAATGAACGCTTCTTCCACCGTGTTTTGCGCTATTCCATTGTTTTGTATTAAGCCTACGTGGTTTTGTTTCCTCACTTTTTTTGAGTTTTATTTAATGGTGTCCTTAAGGGTCCTTTCATTCTTGTCTTTTTTATCCCATACTGTGTTTCTGAACTCCGGGTAATTTTATCTGTGTCATCTATTCGCTTACTAACACTCATTTTAATTGAATACTTTCCCTTAAACTTATTTTGTACTACTTCTTATTCCGCTAAAATTTCATCTTCTCCAATCTTCTATAACTCAATAACAATAAATTTCAAGTAAAATACAAAAACAAACAACTACATTTATATTTCACGTTTTTCCACAGTCTATACTTCCTTAGAAACTTACTTGACATTTAGTTACCCTTTATACATTCTCTACATGACCGCGTGCATTGTATATAGAGAAGGCATTGCATTCCACACAAAGTATTGATATAGAATTTTCAGCGTAAATACTCGTTTTACAAACAAAATATTTTTAGAGAAAGGTTATGTGTGTGTCCACGTGTCCGAGTGTCAGTGTGCCTGTGAACACGATAGCTCAAAAATGAAGAATTGGTATTTAATTTGGTATCTTTCAAGAATTCGACACAAAGAATAACCTCAAAATATCCTTTACATGGACAATTTTTAAAAATTTTGGATTTTCTCAAAGTGGGCCTAACGATTTTTATTGAAATGATATTTACATGATAAATAAAATATATATCTTGATTTTTCTGGGAATTTCCGGAGAAGACCTCTTTATTCTGGATGAACTTTGCTGGATTTTGTATAACTAGTAAGAGATGGACAAAAACTTACGACACAAAAAATGTAGATCTCGTTAAAACACACAATTTATGTGGTATACATTTTATCCGTGGAGTTGACCCTTTTTGAAATATTCCTTGTTATTGGCTTCACTTTTAAAATACTAAACATTTTCACATACGGAAATTTCTACACTTCAGACACATTGCAACCAGCTTTTAAAATACTGACTATCGTTTTATCCCACAGTATTCCCATTTCCATTTTACTTAAAAGAAAGCAAGTAATAAGACCATTTCTGCTAATACTTATTTTGATTAGCACGAAGTACATAGAAACAAAAGCTTTTTAACTATAAGAGATGTAGAGAAGGTCATGTAAATGGAACACCTCGGATTTTCAGAAAAAGGTCCGTGTGTCTGTGAACACGATAATTTAAAAACGATATTTGAGTTTAGTATTTTCCAGGGAAGCAACACAAAGGTTTGGATGAAAATCCTTCCATCACAAACTACCCTTTAACTGGAAAAAAAAAAAAAAATCGAAAATTTTGATTTTCTCTAAAATGGCTCTAACGATTTTAATTAAAAATTTATTTAAGGTATTTACATCACAATTAAAAGTATATGTTGCATTTTCTGAGAATAGCCTCCGAAGGCATATTTATTCAGGGTGAATTTTGCGTAATTGGTAAACCGTAAGTGATAAACAAACAATGTTAATCTCGTTAAAACAAACAATTTATGTCATATACATTATATGTTTTTCATGTTTTTTTTTTTAAGTTTTAAAATAAACTTTTCACATACGGGAATTTGTCAACGCATGGCGCTGCACATCCACATGGCAACCAGCTTATAAAAGATTTGTTAATCGCTTTAGTCGAGTTTATTCCCTTATTTCCCTCCTACTTGCAAGAAAACAAATAAAAAGACTATTTCTGCTAATGTTTATCTGGATTAAAATGAAGTGAATGCGAGAATAGACCTTAGCAGTAATGTGTTACCGAGATGTAAAGAAAGTCATGTGAATGGAACACTTCAGCTTTACCAGAAACACATATCTGCCTTAGGCGTCGCGCCATGAGTTATATGGATGGATGATTATTGTTTATCACAGAAAACAGAATGCAACAAGTTATACGATTTCAACTTTATAAAGCTTAAACGCCCTTTCCTATCTTGCTTAGTTCCCTTTTTAAACCCAATACAAAAATTTTCCGGTTGCTTTATGGTCTACTTCATAGGAATATAGTTTCCTCAAAATCGTTGATTTATAAAATCATAATGCTGAAGTTGTAAAAGCTAAGAGAGTTGAAACTAGTCATATATCAGAACTCGAGTTTATTCTAGCTAAGAAAACAACATTGTACGTTCTATCCCTTAGTTTGTTAGTTATTGCCTCATAGGCATAGCAATAGCTGATATCATATCTTTACTGAAAAGCACGTTTTGTTTAGGAATTTGTAAGAAATCTAAAATTCATCTTAAAATGATGTAATTTGACAGAGGAAAATATTTTTTGCAAGATAAAATGTTGAAAGTTGAAAATTATAATAACTGAATATTGGCGACTGTATGTTATTGACGTCAGCACGAGAGTAGAAAAGGACGAAACTGGTAGAAACATGTATGTGTTAGGTAGAGATAGAGATGGCCCATTTAACTCTGTTATTGTTTTAAGGTTGAGACAAGCTGTAGTTCATCTTAATCGAGTTAAACTTTTGCAGAAACATTGCAATGCAATGCTGTAGGTAAAAATGGATTAGAAAAATAAAATAAAATTGACAGTGAAATTTTTAAAACGGGCTCGATGCAAACTGGACTCGAAATGCTATATTATTTCTATAACTCGCGAGAAACAGCTGAAGAGTGGCAGCATATTAATAATATGAAAAAGTGTCGATTAAAATCAGCAATGGATATGTGGAAGATATGACACACATGACACAAAAAGTCAATTGAAAGAAATTGGTGTTTTTAGTAAAACATTTATGTCTTTCAACGTTTACCAGTTATAGAAAATTACATAAGTAATTCACTCGAGTATCTTATATTTTCAAATGAAGTATAACAGCAATTTTTAAAAAATCTAAAATACATAAATAAATAAAACGGATAAATGTTCATCAAAAGGTTAGTTTGAGGTGGATGCTTTTCTTGAAAATGACTGCCACAATTTTGGCAGGTCTAACCTTATATACCAACATTTTTATTTGAGTTTTCGCTTTTAAGGTATGCTCTCACGGACTTTATTTAGATACTTTTTCTTGAATTCAAGAGCCTCAACATATGTATTACCCGTAAAATCTCCATATTAAATTTTTGGGTAGAATGCAATACTTTCTTTATTTATTATGAGTAGTATTAGAAAAGTTAAAAACCAATAAAATTGTTTTATTGATACGGACCAGTAGCAGGTGGCTACAAGTTGTTATACATAATCTGTATACCTTTCCTTCTGTTACGTTACCTTGCGCGGTTGTAAACAACTTACTAAAATCCTTTATTTAGCTTCTTGCTTTAAGATAGCACAAACCCCTAAGCAAAGTTTGTGATCCTGGAGCATGAACCAAACCAAACAAATAGGTAAAGCTTCATACAACAGCATACAAAGCAAACATTTTCAACTTCGCAAAATATCACGCCTATCAACCACGCTCTTAGTTACCGACAGAATTACTGAAGCAACAAGGTTGCTTGTTTCATACACTTGAGAAAGTAACACACGCTTGTTTAATCTTATGTCTTATATATCATACAAGCAACAATTGATTATGACGAATATTCTTATATTTAGCTCTGCTTAAACGGTTAAGTAATTATGGCTCCTTCATCTTCCTCTCTGCATTGTTGCAGCTATGGACATCTGCGAATTATGGTTGCAAAGGTGAACTCGTGTGCGAGCGGTCGCTTTACACGATCCCCTGGATTGTTGCAGATGTCTCCAGCTTAGCAAATGCAATAATGTAACAAGAAAGAAAGAAGGAAAGAGAGAAAGAAAAGAGATAGAAAAACATCAATGAGAAAGAGAGAATGAAACAAAGAAAGACAGAGACATGCAAAAGTAAATAAAGATAGGGAGAAAGAAGGAAAGAAAGAAAGAAAGAAAGAAAATAAAAATCTTTGTGAGGCTATATAAGGACAGTAGCCAAGATCGAAAGCTAGTTGTTACAGACTTTCGAAAAGTGTGGATTAAGAGAGACAACCGAAGCGATCGACAGCTTGGTGTCATGTTTGCTACCTCTCTTCACGTACCTACTATATACATAGTAGATAGAGAAGGCATTGCATTCCATCCAACAATTCTACGAGTGCTGTATAGAAAGTAGTGGCAATATGGTCTCCACATTCACAGGAGAGCGGGTATGAGCCAATAGGATATGGGAACGATAAGGTGACTAGTGTCAATGTGTGGTGTGCAGTTGAGAGTGTGTTGTTGCTGTGTAGCGTTGAAGGGAACAGTGTCAAGTGCACCGCTCTAAAGCATGTTTACCAAAGGCGATCAGCGTTTGTGGATTAAAATCGAGGTTGCCCGTGGAAAAAAAATGTATCAGCATGTTATCAAGGATTCGTGGAGCCTGTGGCGGGAATGCATTGCCGTCCAGGACGGTTGCACGATGGGTCAATGCGTTTAGTGCAGGTCGGGCTGAGACTGCGGATTTGTACCGCACAGGTCAGCCGTTCATTCTTCAAGATCAGATTGACATCGTGAGTGGTCTCGTTGCCATGGACCATCGATGGACTGTACGGGAATTATCCGTAGAGGTTGATCTCAGTCATCAAAGTGTGTGGCATATCCTGATGAAATGCCTTCACCTGAGGAAAGTTGGGTTCCACATCGACTCACTGAGGTACAGAAATGGCCCCGGTATGCACAGGCTGGAATCCACCTGGACAGACACCGCAACGAAGGAGACGCATTTCTGTAGCGTACTGTCGCCATTGATGAGACATGGGCACGAGCCTATGAGCCGAAATTGAAGCGTCAGTCGAATGAATGGTGTCACCCAAGTTCACCACGTCCACAGAAAGTTCGAAAGGAACCCAGTCGGGTGAAGCTGATGCTGATTGTGGTATACGACTACGAGGGGGTTATTCTTACGCATGCTGTGTCTGAGGGACAAACCGTCAACAGTGACTACTATTGCCGATTTCTTGAGCGGCATCTTCTTCCGGCCATGCGGCGCAAACGTCCACGTTTATTGCAAGACAATCACCCCATAGTGTTGCAAGATAACGCAAGTTATAAAATGTTTTTCTATACACAATAACATACGCTCACGTATGTACAAAGGAAGCACTGCAATGTGCCCTTCATCTACGTAAATGATGCCCAAGTCTTAACGTAACTTTCCTCGTCCTCCTATAGATGTAAATTTCCAAAACAGAAAACAAAAAACAAAAACAAAAACAAAAAACAAAAAAAACAAAAAAACGCATTATTCACTTTAAGAAATTGGAGACAACTGAAAGGAAAATGAATAGTATATCTATGGTGGGAATTAAAGTGAATAAGCAGGAAAAGTTAATGTAGAAACAGGGAATGAATATCAAGACCAAAATACAGAGAACTTGTTTTCAAAATGTACTACTAGTGTTGTAACAGCTACGAAAAGTTTTACAATGTTTAAGTGGAACAATGCAGATACATTTCTTTATTAATACTTTACAGACTAGCTACAAAAAATCCTTTATGCTAAAGAAAGTCCTGTGATTTAATGTATCTGTACCTAAAAATATTAATATTAATTTATAAACAAGGTAATTTGTAATGTACTTATAAACAAGTTTACTATGTTAAAAACATTTTCCTGTGTTCAAGTTTTTACCCTCTTCCTCTACTCTTCTCTATCCTACCAATCAAATTCCTCTAGACCTAATTCCCTCATTCCTCTTTTAATATTCTTCATCAATTTATCTCTAGGTAGACTACGTCTTTCTCTTCCAGGTGGGTGCCATTCTAAAACTTGTTTCTGCAGACGCGTCCGTACTATTGTTACTGTTTATATCTTATAAAATCTATAATTGAATTTTGAAATTCCATGGTTTATCTTATTACTTTGTTAGTTTTTTTCTAATTTAGAGTGTATAGTGGATCTCCTGAAGCACTCCATATTGTAGTTGATATTTTAAATTTAAATTCCAATTCAGTGTCCAATTTTCTGCTTTATAAGTTAGCCTACTTTTAAGTATTAATTTATATATCTGTAATATGGTTTCTAAAATTATATCATTTTCCCATAACACTCCATTCAATATGGATATTGCTGTCTTTTTTAATTACATATTTAATGTCCTCTTCTTGACTACAGTTTAAATTTATCTTCACTCCTAAGCACATACTCTCTTCACTTTTTGTAATGAAATGCCATGCCGTATTTTAAAGCAAGTTCTTTTTCATCTCCAAATGACAAATAAATTGTTTTCTTTCAATTAATTTTAATCGCCAGGTATTATATTCTTCAATAGGTGCTTTACTCATATATTCTAAGTGTTCATAGCCGTGTGCTATAACTATTTGGTCATCTGCTTAACTTACAGTATAAATTATGGAATTATGTATGTGAATTCCCATATATCTGCATTTAGTTTTCCAATTTTGTAGAGATTATTTTATAAATATTTTGAAAAGGGTTGGTGATAAATTACAGCTTTGAAGTAAACCTTTTGTAACAAAGAATTTCTCTGATTTATTTTTCCCAATCCTACTTATAGATGATGCATTTTAATATAGTAGCTATATAATAACTATAACAACTATTTGATATGGTTTCTAATAAAACTTCCCATAATTTCTTCAAAAGTACTGAATCATGTGCTTTTCTTAAATCTACCAACAAAACATGTAATGACTGAATTTTGCATGTTTCTTTTCTATAACGTTTCACCACAAAAGTTTTATCGTGGATCTTCCGATCTGAAGTCTTGTTCTTTATCCTATTTTGTTTTATATTCTTCTTCCAAAAATATTTTAATTTTATCCCGTATAATCTACTAACTATATTAAAGACTGCAATACCTATATAATTATTACAATCACCTTTTCTAACTTTCTTATGAATAACAGATATAAGCCCTTTATTCCATGAATTTGGGACGTCTTCACCATTGATACATCTCTTAAAAAGAATGTTTAATATCTGAAAAAGTTTGTTTGTGTCCCTTTTAAACTTCTGCATATATCCCTCCCGTTTCACATATTTTTTCGTTTATAATTATATAATTGTCATTTTATAAATTTCTATACCCAACTTAACATTAAGGTCTTTATGATTTTATATAGAACACGTTACATTTATAAACTAATTTTTATTATCTAGTAAAATTTTCTCAAAATGTTCTTTCTTTAGGTTATTGCAGTGAATCATTATTGATTCCCGTTTTTTGACATTTTTCCTTAAGTTCTTCAAAATGTTCCATTATTCTGAGCCTCTTTTACCGTCAATATAGCTATGTATTCTATAACATGTTTGTTGCCAAAATATTTTTTTTCTTCTAATGCCTGTTTTCTAATTTTTGGTTGTGTTTTTTTTAAATTGAATTATATCTTCCATACTCTTAGTATTCATCCATTTGATATATTTTAAATGCTTTATCTCTATGTTTTATTTAATCGTATTACTCCAAAATGAAATCTTTTTTGTTATTATCCTTAATTTTTCCTCTAAAGCTTCTGTGGCTGCTTCTTTAATATTTGTAGTATGGTATTTATACAATTCTTTAGTTGTATGAAAATTTAACTATTCCATTTTCCTTGTTTTTGGTTTTCATTAATATTACGAGTGTAATCCAAAACTTAGGTCCGATGAATAATATGTCATATGACGTGCTTGAATGACGTTTCACGCCTGCAGCGCTGTGAAACAACTGCTGGGGAACATACAGTAGTGTTTGCCTCAGTAGGTGCTTCCCTGTTGATGAGAGCAGATCGAAATGGCTGCGACAATCGTAGTTTCCGCCAGTTGTGAAGTGCGCGGTGTCATTATATTTTTTCTGGCAAAAGAATCGTCAGCTACAGACATCCATCTTGAGTTATGTCTAGTGTATGGACCGGACAAAATGAGTGACAAACAAATTGGACATTGGTGTAAAAAATGTCAAAATGTCAATCAACAGCGGACTGGCAGGCCCAGTATTCGGACCGACGACATCGTGATCAAGTGAACCAAATCGGTGTTTGACGATTAGTCGTTTGGCTATTCAATATCCAAATGTTGCTCGAAACACACTTTACAGTATTGTCGCTGAAGAGCTTAGATATTGACAGCCTTGCGCATGGTGGGTACCAAAAGTGCTCACCGGTCAGCACAAAAACCAACGAATGCCTACAGCACGACAGTTTTTGGAGCGCTATAGAGAAGATAGACATGGTTTGTTTTCCAACTTTGTTAGGGAGACGAAACCTGGATAGCATACACCTACGCAGAATCAAAACATCAGTCAATACAGTGGCGCCATTCCCAAACCAAAATACTGTAAGCAATCTCCATACCCGAAACGCAAAATGATGGCTACCGCTTTGGGAACGAAAAGGGCGTCCTGTTGATCGATTTAATGGACCGTGGGACAACCAGTACATCTGGCATGTACTGTGCAAAGCCCACCAGTGCGATCCAAAACGATGCTGCGGGAAACTGTCTTCTGGCATCATCCTAATGCACGACAACACAACCCTCAATAACCGCTATCCAAACCAAACAGAAGATTCAAGAGTTTTCTTGGGAACTCCTTGACCACCCTCCGTACAGTCCCAATCTTGCACCAAAGATTATTTCCTCTTCCTGCATTTGAAACGGCGAGTAGTGATATTAAGAGGAAGCCGGGGGAAAAAGCATGCCGCCTCTTATAAAACATTTCTTATCAAGATATACCACTTAAGATAACAACTGCCGACAGTCCACCAAGAGGGCTGCCCATTCCCTCTTTGCCAATTCTCCAGTCTAAAAGGGTTCCATGTACCCGTCAATCAAACCCCTGTATAAAATTTCACTTGTCGCTTGTCAATCATTTGAACAATCATCTTTCACATTCCCTAAACAAATCCAATTTAATGGATTGACAACGCCCACGTGAAAAATGCGACTTGCTAATTTTTCGAGCTACAAGGCTCATCGGCATATCAAATCGATTGAGTTTTTCACGAGGAATCTGAATCTCTAATCATAAACGCGAAATTGTATATGATTTCAATTCGATAGACTATTTTAATTAAACATCTGCCAGGTTTCTTTATCACTGGCAATTCGAGAGCTACAAGTCTCATTTGCTTGACAAATCGATCCAACTTTTCACAAGGAAACGGAATATACGAACATAGTTCAACTATCATGACGAAATAAAGAAAAACTCGATATAATTACTGTGTAGAATATTTTATATAAATTATTTTATATGGCTTGTATAGACGTTTGCTGGTAATATTTCACGCGGTTGTACATATTAAAAGCTTTATTATGCCATACCAACACATAAAATGAAAAATAGCAAACCATTTTGTCGTCGTTTATTTAATCCATCCGGCTTACATACTTTGAACCTTTTTGCAGTGATACATTGTAATGATTAGGGAGTCGGCCTAATGCATCAACGCCCAACCTGGAGGACCAGGTAATTTATGTTAAAGGTATTCCTCCTCTAGGCTTTGAGACCCAACGTCTCTCTACATGACAGTACGTTCTAGTTTTGGTCCGCTCCCCGTATTTGATTTCCCCGGTACCCTCCATATCTGGTGGGCATTTACCCACCAGAAATTCATTTGCAATTTCAAGAATAATAATTGATTATTTCTGATAGTGTAGGAATCTCAATTTCTTAAAAACGAACGTTTATAGACTTACTGCTTTTTGATTAAAGGGAACTTTATTAGGTGCTATAAAATACAAATGAATGTTACGATTATTTAATAATATGAATCAATTGCTTTTTCCATACCAGTGTAAGACCGAAAAATTAATGCCGTACCCGGGTTTTGAACTACGCATTTTCTGATTTCCATCAAGTTACTCTAACTAGCTGAGCTATAGTAAGATCCCGGCACGAAACTAAATCTCAAACAAGGAAATCTCAAATGAAATGTCATTCCTCAACAGCGACTAGCAAACTTTTTATGTACATAAGTCGCGGGCTTCATAGTTAAAGAGGTTGGTGTTTAACGCCCGCTGGCGGCGACACTGAAGATACATGAATGAAGATGGAGCACCGGTGGAATACGATGGTGGGGGAAACCAGAGAACCCGGAGAAAACCCGCCCCAGCGCCGCTTTGTTCACCACAAATCTCACAAGTGTCGCTGGGATCAAACCCAGGCCATCTAGATGAGAGGCGAGTGGTCTAACCACTCGGCCACGGCGAGGCCCCTTCATAGTTAATCAACTATTAGGTCAATTTTTGTGAATTAATTGTTTTCTCCACACCACTTGTGTGTAGGACAAAAGTTGGAGAAGTGGAGTTAGGCTGAAAAATTCAATGCAATAGTCGGGATTTGAAGCAGGGACTTCCTGATTTCCATCCAGTTGCTCTGACCATTGAGCTACTAAGAGACATGCATTAGCTCAAAATTCTCCAACTGACTCGCGTTTTCCGGCAAAATACAAGGAAGCCTCTTTCTAAATGTAAAATAATTGACATTAGAAACTTCCCGGGTTATTTAATGATCAATTTATAATTTCATTAATACAAGTTTTAGAAATTAATTTTTTCCCTTAGAGTAATGGACCATTTATGTTAATTTTGAGAACTATATATATATATATATATATATATATATATATATATATATATATATATATTCTTTCTTTTCTTTTTTCTTGTTCTTTAGAAATCTATTAATTAAAAGTTCTTCTAAACTATTTTCAATACAAGTTCAATTTACTCCTTTAACTATTATATCAGTATGCTAATTATATATTGCTTATATTAATAATACTTTTGCGATGAGTATAAAAATCTTGACAATGTTACCACAGCTGAATAGAACCCTCTGTAAATAATATTTCTTGTTTGGGCGGATATATTCCAAACTTGATCACGTCATAATTTATCTTAATAGTTTTACTCCTTTGATAGACGGCACAATTATTTCATTAGCTGACTTCTCACCCGGAGGCCACGGATTCGATTCCCAAATGGAGTGGGGGATTTTTCTTTAATCCCTATACCCTTAAGTCTGGATCTATGTAAGTGAAAGTGAATGTGTGGGTGTGTGCTTGAGGAAAATAAAACTATTTAAACCCAAAGTAAAGAGCCTACAGACAACGAGTTGTTTCGAATGAAAGCTTCCGATATGAGTATGAAAGCATCTCAGAGTTATCTGATTTGAGTTCAAATTCATTCATGGAGGACAATGGAGATATAGATACGGCTTACACCAACTTTACCGAGCGAGGTGCCCAGGCGTTTCGACTGGAAATGGCATTGGGAAAGTCGTGGGTTCAGTTCCCGTGACCAACCTCTCGGACCAATGGGTTTTGAGGGGTTTCCCGAAAATTTCTGAATGCTAAGGAGGGTTTCTTATTTTCTCGAATTTCCTGTCCCTCTATGTCATCTCCATTTCAACTGTTTAGTCTTTCCTTCAGGATTTAGTAAGTGTCGGCGAGGACTGCAGGAATGGCGCCTTCTTGTGCACATGATTGCGCTTAGAAAACTCGGCTCTCGGAGGCAGTTGGAGGTCGGCGGTATAGTGGGTGCGTGGCTCCTAGCGCTCACCTCAGCGAGATGAACTGATTGGGAACTGTTAATGTCTTTCCACGATTGCTCTCTGTCGCAATCTGATTCCGGCTGCCCGCTGTAACAAAATTGCTATTGCCTCATCTCCTCCTCCTAACGTACATAAAGGCAAATCCACGGCAGACGTGCGGAATTTCCTTCAATACACTACTACACACTACACCAACTTTTGAGACGTTTATTGTTTAGCTCCTAAAAGAATGTATCTTTGCATCCAAAAGCGGGTCTTGAGTTGCCCATCTCGTTACACATAACTATGATTCATAGCTGTACACAATTCATTAGGCGAAACTAATAGCCAAATACTTTAGAAGCTGGTCGCTATGTTAAGAATTGGTGTTGGGTTCGCTTTGCATGATCAGCAGTAAAATAATAGACCAAATGAAAGGTTAATTCCAAATCTTCTCGGGCTTCTAGCCAGGTAAAAACTTGGCTTGACACCAACGTTTCGAAGAAGTGCATCTTCCTCGTCTTCAGGGTGAACTGATGGTTTGAGCTTGCGGAGACTGGTATTTATAAGAGCTGGGATGAAGCTAACATCTGATTGGTTCGCAAGATATTATGGCCTGGTATTTAAGATGACTGAGACATGGGCACGGACTTCGTAGAAAACTATTTATAGCAGTTATTCGGCTAATGTTTTGTGTTTGAGCACGCACCTGCTAGAAAATAAGTCTTGGAAGACTGCAGGTACAGGATTAGGTGTTAAGGCTCTTTAACATCGGTGTCCATGCTGAACTTAATTGTAGGCCAGAATCGCGATTTAGATTCTGGCCTACAATTAAGTTCAGCATGGACACCGATGTTAAAGAGCCTTAACACCTAATCCTGTACCTGCAGTCTTCCAAGACTTATTTTCTAGCAGGTGCGTGCTCAAACACAAAACATTAGCCGAATAACTGCTATAAATAGTTTTCTACGAAGTCCGTGCCCATGTCTCAGTCATCTTAAATACCAGGCCATAATCAAGACTGCGCAGACTCGCCGCTGCTAAGGCAGCACCCGTCGCCTCTTCCTCGGCAGCCGCCAAGGAGGCAGCCTCTCCGTTGATGCCGGTCCCGGCAAGCCCTGCTTCGCCGGCCGCCACCGCAGTCTCGCCGCAACTGCAGCCGCAGTTGCCGCCAACACCGCCGCCACCGACGCCTCCACCCAGCTCTACGACGCCGCCCCGGTTCAGTGCCGTGGTACGGGGGGTCCCTAGGGACCTTACCACCCGGCATCTGCTCACCGCCGTGCAGTCGCGGTGGCCTTCATGCTTGAGGGCCACCCGCATTTACTGCGCCCGGGGACCAACGCCGCTCGTCCGCCTGGAGATTCAGGACCAGGCTGACCTGGAAGCTGCCTTGGCGTCAGGGTTGCCCTTATTAGGGCGACTTCTGGTCGTCGAGGCTAGCCGACAGGAACGCCATCGGTCCTGCCGACGCTGCTGTGCCTACGGCCACACCGCTGAAGTCTGCTCTTCGACACCGAGGTGCCACTACTGCGGTACCAACTCCACCACCACCGAGTGCACTGGGCATGACCTCCGCCGACGCCGCCGATTCTGTGCCACCTGTCGTGGCACAGGACACTACACAGGGCAAGCCCAGTGCCCTCTCTACCCAAGGAGCAGCGCTTCATCACCAACTTCTGCCCGCCGTACCACTCCACCGCAGACAACCACCACTGAGGCCTCACCACCTGCACTCTCAACAGACGCAGCGACGCGAGAAGCCATTCAGGACCTCCACGCGGAGATCCTGAACGTCGGCGCTCGACTAGCTGCCCTGGAAGAGACATGCAGTCTCCTCACACAAAAGCTACAGGAACTACAAGCTTTTAACGACGCAGCAGCCACCAGCCAGCAGACCACAGCCGCCGACCTGTCCACCAGGATCGACGCCCTAATGCAGCCTCTGAGGCAGGTTCTCCTGCAGCAAGCTGCATACTCTGCTGAGCTGTTCCAATCTAAGCGACAGCAACCGAACACGGCTCCTCCTCCTGTACAGGCTGAGGGGCGCACACAACGGCCACCCTCACAGTGGAAGACTACCGGGAGCTTCGTGGAGCAATTCCGAAGCAGGTATAATCCATAAGATCTACGTCCTACTCTCTCCTCTATTTCCACCCCTTTATTTCCCTACCAATGTCACCTCTATTCCCTAGGCTACAGTCAGGTTTCATGGCTGTTAGCCTAGAAACAACCTTTTACCCGCTCCCGCACAACGTGCGGCAGCTTCCTATCTTTCGCCTACTAACGCGGGTGCATCAGCGGGACCGCGCAAAGCCACGAGATTCTCAACAAAATCGACTGTTATAACGTGGAGGGGTTTTTTAGTGGGTATGCCGCATGAGGAAGCGGAGAGTCCCACATATCCTCCCAGCCATTGCACTTCGGCTGGGGGTTGAATGCGTAATGCATTTTTCCCCTCCACGGTAAAAAAAAAAAAAAAAAAAAAAAAAAAAAAAGCCATAATCCGGCACACACTTCGTCTCTGCTTCGATGGGGAAGAACAAGCAACGCCGAGCCGCAGCCTCTAGGAAGGCCACCTCCGCCGAGAGTATTACCTCAACATCGACGGTGATACCCGAGGCAACTCCTGCCTTGAGTAAATCGCCTCCGCCAGCCGCCGCTACTTCACCGACCGCTAGCAGCGCTTCACCTCGGCGATTGCAGCCGCAGTCGCCGACTACGCAGAGCTCCACTTCCCGGTTCAGCGCCGTGGTTCGGGGGGTCCCTAGGGATCTTTCCACCCGGCTCTTCACCGCCGCAGCGAAGTCGCAGTGGCCCTCATGCTTGAGGGCTACTCGCATAGTCAATGGCCGGGGACCAACACCACTGATGAGGGTCGAGCTGCGAGATCGTGCGGATCTGGAGGCTGCCTTAGCGACTGGGTTGCCCTTGTTAGGGCAACTTCTTGTTGTTGAGGCGAGCCAAAGGGAACGACACAAGCCTTGCAGACGCTGCTGTGCCTACGGCCACACGGCCGAAGCCTGTACCTCTCCGCCGCGGTGCCACTATTGTGGTGCCAACTCCGCCACCGCAGACTGTAGAGGTCATGACCTTCGTCACCGCCGCCGGTTCTGTGCCACCTGTCGTGGCACAGGTCACTTCACTGGACAATCCCAGTGCCCTCAATACCCGAGGCTTGGGAAAACACCGCAGAACTTCAACACCGACGCCACACCGCCTGAACCCTCAACTGACGCAGCGACGCGGGATGCTATTCAGGACCTCCACGCGGAGATCCTGAACGTCGGCGCCCGCTTAGCTGCGCTAGAAGAGGCATTCTCCAGCGTCATACACGAGAAGCTTCAGGAACTACAAGCTTCCACCACCACAGCAATCACAACATTGCAGTCTACAGCAGCTGACTTGTCAGCACGTGTAGAAGGCATCTCAGCACAGCTCAAACAGGTTCTCCTGCAGTAGGCCTCCTACTCCGCCGAGTTATTCAGAGCAAATCGCCAACAAAGCAGCGCTCCTCCTCCTGCACAGGCTGAGGGGCACAGATACAACACCGAACTCCGGAACGCTCCGGTACAGCTCCGCTCGAACACCAGGGCAGCGGGGTCAAAACTCGCACATGACTACATGAATCGTCAGATTCACATGTAAGTTCACCACTTAAAACTCCTGCACAACCTTCACCTACATTCCTTCCCAATATCACCTTTAATTCCCTAGGCTGCAGTCAGGTTTCATGGCTGTAGCCTACAAATAACCTTTACCCGCTCCCGCACATAGTGCGGCAGCATCCCAGATTCCACATACTACCGCGGGTGCAATTGCGGGACCGCGCAAAACTACGATGAAATACAGCAAACTACGTGATATAACGTGGAGGGGTTTTTTAGTGGGTATGCCGCAGCAGGGCGGAGAGTCCCACATATCCTCCCAGCCATTGCACTTCGGCTGGGGGTTGAATGCGTAATGCATTTTTCCCCTCCACGGTAAAAAAAAAAAAAAAAAAAAAAAAAACCATAATATCTTGAGGTGACACAACACGTGAGAGATGACGAAGAAAGGTCGCCGAAGGAAGAGGACTACCGCCGCAACCTCACCGTCAGCTGAACCGGATGAGTCGCCGCTGCCATCACCTAGGAATGGCAGCGCGTTTTGGACGGTTTCTCCGGCTTTAGCTCCCGCTCTTGCCGGGCAACCGCCAACGCAATCGCCGGTCGCCGCTGTCGCAAGCTCCCGGCAACTGCTGCCGCAGTTGCCGGCCTCAACGCCACCTTCACTTCCGCCCAAGCAGAAACGCGGAAACCAAACCGCCTCATACACCGCCGAAGCCACAGCCGAGTGCCAACCGGCCTTCTCGGCTGAGAGCAGTGCCACTCTTCCGCCTCCAGTCGCCGCAGCCACAGCCGAGCACCAACCGGCCCTCTCGGCTGAGAGCAGTGCCACCCTTCCGCCTCCAGCCGCCGCAGAATGCCGGCAGTTGCAGCCGCACCTGCCGGCCAGCAAATCATCCACCGCCGCTGTGACCAAGCCATGTACAACGCAGCCGCCGCAGCCCAACCAACCTGTGCTTCCTGTGAGGCACAGCGCGGTGATCCGGGGAGTTCCGCTGGACCTCCCCCACCGCTTCTTCACCGCAGCAGCTCGCCACCAGTGGCCCTCAGTGATACGGGCTTCCCGTATCACTAGTTCGAGGGGTCCAACACCATTGGTGCGCCTCGAATTCTCCGACGCAACCGACTACACTGCAGCCTTGACTGACGGTCTGCTCATCTGTGGGCGCCGTCACACAGTTGAGGCCAGCAGAGGTAGTCGCCAGCTTCCATGTCGCCGCTGCTGCGCATTCGGCCACACCGCCGACACCTGCGCTGAGCCCCCACGGTGCCACTACTGTGGGGCGCCCAGATTGACAGCTGAATGCGCAGCTCATGATCTCAGATTTCGACGCCGGTACTGCGCCACCTGTGATGGCCCTGGTCATTTCACAGGACAGGCGCAGTGCCCCTATTACCCACGCAGCCGCCGCCACCTGACACCAGCCTCTGCCGCCACACCCATAGACAAAAAGGCGAGGACTTCAACAACCACCACCTCGACGCAGACGGAAGACTCCATCACCCATCACCTGCCTGCCGCCACTAACACCCCACAGGCAGATGCGCCATCCGACAGCGCCGTTAAAGACGCCGTGCAGGACCTGCACTCAGAGGTCCTGCTCATTAGCGGCCGATTGAACACGCTGGAAGAAGCCCTCAACACCATGACCGCAGCCATCTCAGACGCCCACACCACTTCTACAGCCAACCGTCAAGACACCGATGCCATAGCCCAGAAAAAGGTCACGTCTGAGTTCCTCTTGGAGCTGGACGACCTCTACACCCTACTACAGGAAATCCACGACGTAAACGCCAGGATCTTGGAGGCCAACCAGGACCTCTATGTTCAAACTTCAAAATTGCCATTACGCCTCACCTTTCTGGATGACCTACTCAAGGGAACCCGAAAGGACGTCAATAAATGCTATACTGCAGTTCTTGACAGCCAAGAACTGACAGTCAACAATGTAGCCGAGCAAATTTCAAATAGTCACCATCGGATTCTTCAGGACCTTACCACCAAAACTTCATGCCCTCTCACACACACCCGTTCCACCAGACATCAGTATTAAAGCACACCCAAGACTCCCTAGCGCTGTACTCAGGGCCCTCGGGTCATGTTTACAGACTAGATAAGCCATTCCTTGTTGCAGCCCCATATGCTGCAGCAACATCAACTTTTCCAATAATCACGGAGGTGCTACCGCGGAACTCCATCATTCCCCATTCACTGTTCCTTTCCTATCTCACCTGACTTTCCCTTGCACTATTCCATTCCAATCTTCACCCAATGGCGAGATAAGCCATTCTTTCAACCCTCCAACTCTCTCTCTGTCTCCCCTTTCCAAAAAAAAAAAATAAAATAAAATAAAAAAAAAAAAAAAAAAAAAAACCATAATATCTTGCGAACCAATCAGATGTTAGCTTCATCCCAGCTCTTATAAATACCAGTCTCCGCAAGCTCAAACCATCAGTTCACCCTGAAGACGAGGAAGATGCACTTCTTCGAAACGTTGGTGTCAAGCCAAGTTTTTACCTGGCTAGAAGCCCGAGAAGATTTGGAATTAACACGTCGCCAGGAAAGCTTCAGTTCTTATTTCAAATGAAAGGTGTTTTCCCGTTTGAGAATCGTTACATAGTTTAAGCTAAGTCATCAAAAACGGTTTATTCTCAAGAGCAAATGTCATAAATTTTGTGTTTTAACATAAATGTTGAGTTTTACGTCTCTGAGTAGTACGATTTTATCCATCTATTAAGATTTATTAGTTATGCAAAACTAAATAAAATTCATCCAGAAAAAACGGCTCTTCAGAGGTTACTGCCAAGAAATTCAAAATATACATATCATTTGGCATGTAAATGACTTTATTATCCGATGTTTTAATCAAAATGTTAGTCATTTTAGAGAAAATCAAAATGTTGGAAAACTTTTCATGGAAAGGATAGTTTGGAGTGAGGGGATTTTCTGGAAAATCTTCATCTTGGGAGAAACTTAACTTCAATTCTAAGTTTGATATTTAACAGTCTTTTCGTTTGTGAGCTATGCTGTCCACACAGACACACGCCTATTTTTGTTTCTAAATATCACTTTATTGGATTTAGGGGCTCTCACAACATGTATTTCTCGTGAAATCTCGGTATCCAATTTTTGGTGGAGTACATTACCTTCTCTATCTACTAAGTATGCTGTACATATGCTCTAGAGCAAAAAAAAAAAAATAAGTTTAGTAAAAGCATTGAAACTTGTTTGCAAAATCCTTTGGGAAACGTTCCTGTTTGGTTCTGTATTAGATGCAGATTATTTAACATACTTTTAAAACTACTTTGTTCATTTTAGCTTCCTTCCGAGAGCACATTCATAATGGTGTCATTCTGTAGATCTTAACGCTTATTTACCTTCAAGATGCTGCAATGATTTAATTAGCGTTTCAGCGCAGTTAATCTTTCAATTTAAAACGTTGAAGAAGTTATCTCCGCCTACATTTTTCTTCTTAGTGTCCAACCATCGTCCTGGAATTTAATACCCAACCTCATTAATAAGACTACCTTATGCTACTTGAACGCGTAAATCACCCTTTCCTTTCCTTTGTGTTTTTGTGATCGATATGTCGAACACTGCTTTATTGTGTTCCTCTTCCCTCTTTACAATTCAGAATAATTATATTCAAAATACATCTCTGCACCTTTCATACATAAAATTAATGCTGTTTGTCTCTCTTGACGAGATTTCATAAATATTATAAACCATACTTCAAAAATAACTACTAATAGAGTATCATGGAGCTCAGAATGTGCAAGCAATCAAGTAGAAGGAAGTGCTAAAAATTGGATATAAATGGTGTGACGGTTTACGATATACCAGTTATAACCTAGAAGGAAGTAAAATACAAATTGGAAACAAAGATGACGTCACTGTTGAGGATAAAAACAATGCATATTACGACTTTTCTATCATTAAAATGACCTAAAAGAATCAGATGTTTCTATTCACCTATCTTTCTCTACATCTCTGTGCCAAATTGTTTCTAAAAAGTTTATTCATCCATTTCATACTAATCATATAAACATTAACAAAAATTATCGTATTATTTTCTTCTTAGTAGGAGGGAAATAAGGAAACACACCAGACTAAGGCGATAGTCATATCTTTTAAAAACTGGTTTCTGAGTGATTGGGATTCGTTTCTTTGCACTGCCACAAGTTGACAAATTCCCCGTATGGGAAAAGTTTTAAGTATTTTAAAACTGAAGCTAATAAAGAATATCTAAAAAATGATCGACTCAATAAAAACGCATATGGCAAAATAATTTATGCAATAAGATTTTTGTCTATCTCTTACGGTTTACCATTTATGCAAAATTTAAAAAAATTCATCCAGAATAAAGAGGTCTTCTGGGGTTATTTTCAGAAAATCCAACACATTAAGTTTATTTTTTGTCTTGTAAATATCTTTAATATGCGGCATTTGATACGAATGGGATTATTTTCAGAAAATTCAAGATATACAGTTTATTTTTTGTTATGTAAATATCTTTAATATTCGGCATTTAATCTAAATCGTTAGAGCAATTTTTGAGAAAATCAAAACTTTCAAAAATCCTTTTATGTAAAGGGAAGTTTGTGGTTGGAGGATTTTCTTGAAAATTTTCATGTTAAATTCTTGAGCGATATAAACTTAAATACCAAGTTTAGTATTGAACTGTCTTTAGGTTTTTGAGTTAAGCTGACACATACACACACAGGGACCTTTTTCTAAGAAGTATTTTTTTTCGTACTTAGGATGCCTCAAAATATCGACATCGAATTCTTGAGTGACATATTTGCTTTTCTACTATGTACATTGTGTGTACAAGGGCCGTTTTTTTTCAACCTCCGATAGGCTATAAATAAAAGAAAAATTTATAGAAAACAATTATTTCATTACTAAAAGCTTTGTACAGTTATGATTAATTTTTAACATAATCACCGAAACGATTGATACATTTATCGTATCTGTGTACAAGCTTTGCAATACCCGCTTCAAAAAATGTAGCTGCCAATGATTGCAAATGAGCATTGACGTTGTTTTGAAGATCTTTGTACTTTACGACGTTTGCGGAGAGCCATTCAAAACAAACAAAGGGGAATGGTGACTTCAAGAATTATGGTAATCCATGATAGCGCTCGTCCACACACTGCTGGCACAGCCCATCGGCTCCTTGAACAATTTCAATGGGACATTTTCGATCATCCGCCGTACAGTCCTGACCTGGCACCCAGCGACTTTCACCTTTTCCCTGAACTGAAGATGTGGCTAGGAGGGCAGCACTTTCAAACCAACGAGGATCTTCAAAACAACGTCAATGCTTATTTGAAATCACTGGAGGCAAAATTTTTTGGAGCGGGTATTGCAAAGCTTGGACACAGGTACGATAAATGTCTCAATCTTTTTGGTTATTATATTGAAAAGTAAGCATAGGTGTACAAAGCTTTTAGTAACTAAATAATTGCTTTTTATGAACTTGTATTTTATTTATAGTCTACCGGAGTTTGAAAAAAAACAAAAAAAAAACGGCCCTCGTACATATAGTGTAAACAAAAAAAAAAAATTATATATATATATATATATATATATATCTCACTGTGATTTCATTGTGCTGTTTAGCATGCTTGTGTACAAAGATGACAACTAGATAAGTTACATAAGTAAAAGGATATTTAGTGGCCAACATTTTCAGCAAACGTTTGGAAATATACAAAAATCGTATGGGCTTCATAGCCGTACTTGCATTTCCTATCATTGGATATTTACAGGAAGATTTTTGTCAAGTATTAAATATATATTTAGTTATTGCAAAATAAAAACAGGCAAGGAAGAAAAACATAAAAAGAATGAGAAAAAATTAAAATTAATTTCCACCGTAAACTTAGCATTACATATAATAAATAGGAGGGTCATCCAGAAACTGACAGACGATTTGGCATAACTAAATACTGACAAAAGAATCCACATGAGATGTTATTTACAATGTTACGGTATCTTACTCTGTTTCTCAACGCAATCTCCATTATGTCAAGATATGTGTTGTCACATGGTACCAGTTTTTCAATGCCGATGTTATATTTTTCTACCGCCAAAGAAATGATATGTTTTTTCTAATGCACAATATGTTCGAACAATCTAATTTTATAAGCAAATAACGCAGATGTATTGTGTTAATGAAATGAAAGAGTCTTCAGTGAGGAAATGACGCGTAATTTAGGAGTAATAAGGATTGAATCAGTGTGTACGAAAAAAAAAAAAAAAAACGGAGTGGAAAATTCAGTAAAAGGTGTTTCACTTTTGACGCGACATGACTTTTTGGATGGAAGAAATTGCTTTGCCATGTAGACCTCAAAGGGCAGTGACATCTCGACTCAGATCTTTAGCTGTGAAAAGGTATATCTGCGTTAGCACATAAACATCTTGATAGCAATGCCCATTACGTTGAAAAACAGAAGTAAGGTACTGTAACTTTGAAAATAAAATTTGGGGTTGATAACTTTCATTATTATTTAGTTATACCAAATCGTCCGTCACCTTTTGGATGAACTCGCACATAGAGTGGCTTGACGTGTAGTAAAACCGCATTCTTCCTCTCATATACTTTATGCCCTCTTCTGTTCCGTTCTTCTGTAAAACAGTAAAGATGTACATTTGTTTACTAAGTAATAATTAATAACATAAACAAGATATGAATTATAATAAAAAAATTATGCGATTTCCATTCACATGATTTTCTCTACATCTCTGGAACAAATTATTGTCAAAAAGTTTATTCTTCTATCTACTTCATGCTAATCGATTAGCAGAAATGGTCTTATTACTTACTTCCTTGTAAGTAGCAGTACCCTATACTATCTTTAAATGAGAAAGAGTTAAACTGAAGTTTGCCCACTAATATACAATTACATAAAATATAATACAGTCTTCTGACTGAAGAATAACGAAATAGACATGGGGCGATTCAAGAACGAATCGTTCATATGAACGAGTACAAGAAAAGAATCGTATGAATCGTGTCAACCTTAGCATGAATCGTCGTTCAAAAAGAATCGTAAGAATCGTGCTAGTCTTAACATGAATCGTTGTTCCAAAAGAATTGTGTGAATCGAAAAGAATTGCATGAATTGAAAAGCATCGTATGAGTTGAAAAGAATTGCATGAATCGTGTGAAGCATAGTAGGTGTCGTCGTTCAAAAAGAATTGCAGATTTGAAGAATCGTGATCAGCCATTGTTATTCTTTTGCTTCGACCTTTCGGAGTACTAAACCGAGCTTCGACGGAAACTTCCGAGTGAGCACGATGTGTTAACCATTTATGTTAATGTGAAAAGCCTACAGCGCTGAGGCCACGAGGCTAAAGAAGAAAACGTATGTTTAGGAAAACGAACACTACCGATTATTGCCGAAGCCACCAAGAGCGTCTTTATTTTAGATGAGTTATTGTACAGATTAAAGTAAGCTTTATATATACAGAATCTTAAATGTAACATATGCACAGGTAAATCGTCAGTACGTTAGCAAGATATATGACTTCAGAAACTAATTTTACCTTAAAAAAAAAAAAAATGCTCCAACATATTACAAATAACTTTTGTGTAGTGTTGCCAAAGCTGTAGCCTTTTTTGTTCCCTTTGTTTGACCAGCATAAAGAAAAAACGAATAACGACTTTCCATTTGAGAAAAGTATAAATATGGAAAGAATGAAAGAATAACAGAAAATATGTAGGAAATTGTTAAATCTGCATCGTAGGTAGATGCAGAATTTAAATATCAACTTTGGCATTTACCTAACGGACTTTTCGTCTTTGAGTTATTCTGTTCATTCACAGCTACATAAGCACACACGCACTCACACAAACATAGTCATTTTTCTGAAAATGCCTTTTTGGATTCAGGGGATCTCAAAACATAATTTCCGATGTAATATCAACATGAAATTTTTAGCTGGAAAACGATAGTTCACCGTGACACATACAGAATAGAGAACGTTAATAATAGAAAACAAGTTTTTGTCAGGTTTCTGAGGTACCATTAAGTTGAATATTCCAGGAATATGAAGGAATTTTCTCTAAAAGTTAAGCTTCACGTTCCTAATCATTTACCAAATTGTGAATTTCTCCGACAGCTTCTCAATATGAGATAATCTACCATCATGTAGTGCAATTAATATTGCCATTAATAATTCTTTTGAAATTAGATGTCCTTACAATCCAACATGATGTATGTTGAATGCAAACATGAAATGCATACAGAAATTTGTTTGTGGTCTAATCGGTAAAATCGATGAAATCAAATTGAAGTCTGGTATGCAATGTAAGGGGTAACTCATGCCTCGCAATTTTATAACCTGCCTCTTTCACGACACGTTTTAGTAATTGATGATTTGCTAGGTGATTTTCTTGAAATTCATGACGGCTCTTTGGAAAATAAGAGAATTTAAATACCAAGTTTTCTATTTAATTGACTTTCCATTTATTAATTATGCTGTTTAGAGGCGCCCGCGCGCGCACTCACACACATCTTTCTTTTAATTAACGGGGCTTCAAAAGATGCTCCCGGTGAAATCTCCATTTCCAATTTCTAGGTGGGTTGCAACACATTCTCTATCTAATATGTACGATTATATGGTTGAGAAAGTAAAGAAGAACACAATCTAAATAAGTATTTATAAGAGATTCCTGGAATTTGACGAAAGGAAATCGATACAATACTCCGTGTTCTAATATGATCGTATTAACAGGTGTTAAATAACAATAATAATAGTAATTATTATTATTGTTATTATTATTATTATTATAATAAATTTATACACTTTGCAATATATCTCAAGTAACACAACTTAAGTGGAATTTCATAGAGCAATTTTATTGTAAAATTCAGAAAACTCCAGAATAATGGGGAAAGAATACGTTCAGTTTTACATTGTTTTTCTTTTATGCCAAAAAAAGCTCCTAACACCTATCATAATAACAAAGTCGGGATTACAAGGTTATTTGCATAGCAGGGCGATTCATGCAAGAATCGTGAATCGTGCACGTGGGCAGGCTAAAAGACAAGGCGACGATTCAAAACCGAATTGTGAATCGTGCACCTGTGCAGGCTAAAAGACAAGGAGACGATTCATGACGAATTGTGAATCGTGCACCTGGGCAGGTTAGGCGACGATTCATGAACGAATTGTGAATCGTACACCTGGGCAGGCTAAAAGACAAGGAGACGATTCATGACGAATTGTGAATCGTGCACCTGGGCAGGCTAGGCGACGATTCATGAACGAATTGTGAATCGTACATCTGGGCAGGCTAAAAGACAAGGCGACGATTCATGAACGAATTGTGAATCGTGCACCTGGGCAGGCAGGCTAAAAGACGGGACAATTCATGAACGAACTGTGCATAAGGTTTAGCCAAGAGAGATAGTTGCCAAGCCAAGTGCGGCCGAATACTGCCGAGCACGGTCGACATTCCGTGATTGCCGTGCCGAGTGAGTACTGAAAATTACCATGGATTCTGATGTTCTATCATCTGTCTGGCTCTGGTTAGCGAAAACAGAAAACCACTGCCATTAAATAGAATATTGTTGAGTTTTGACTATACGGAGTTAACGATGATGGTTAATTTTTTAAAAACAATAGCGTATAATCGAAAGCGCAGTAAATCGAACCGTAACCATTTCCATTGAAACTACAGCACCACATATAAGGAAAGGATTAATGTTCAGTAATTATTTTACTGAACATTATTACATATCTAATACATTGTATTGTATGACTGTATGTTTTAGATATACCAAGTTGTTAACGGAGGGAAAAACAGAACTTTTAAAATTCCAGGATTAAATAAATTAATATCTACGTTTAAATTATGATTTAAAGGCACCGATTTATACACAATAACCTACACTAAATGCAGGTATAGAAACATCTTACTTCTAATATTAAAATTACCACGGAAGAAAATAATTCTGGGTACTAGCATTGCCTTATAATGATGCATTTATAAAAATTATACGACTTACTAGCGTGCAACCGTGGTAGTGATGAATAATAATTACTCTGCTTATTAACATTACTCAAATACCGCCAGGCGCCATGCAATCGAAGCTAGGTGTCAATTTTAGATTTAAGCAAACTCTTATGTGGTTTTTCTTGTTTGCAAAAGAGTACAGCGTTTTATATAAATTACAGTTTTTATGCCATAGGAGCTGCCATATAACTACTATCCGTGTAAAAACGAGATAGCTTAACATGAACACATAGACGGCACGACGATGATTAATGAATCGTGAACGAATCGTATGAATCGATTCATATTGCATGAACGAATCGTATGAATCGGTTACTGAAAATGAATCGCTCGACCCAACTTTATAACGAAATCCTCGTTCTTATGCGCTCTCTCCTCCTCTTATGTTTTACATGGCAATACATTCCTATGGCGAATATTAGATAAAAGTAACCGTATTTTATGGTGCCCAGCTTCCAACATCCATACAAGTATTCATTGCCCGATTGGATATTTAACGCTATAAGTTGAGAGAAACTTTAGCCGCACACTATGATTCCAAATTTTGTCTGTCGATATCATGCGGTTCTTTTTTAATTATCTTCTACCTGCTACCCAATTTCTTACAAACCCTTCGTGATTTCGCTACCCAACACGTGATCCTTGAAGCCCGCCGTATGCTGAGGTGTGAACTCGTACTGGAGGGGTATTTCACACTGCAGCCGTGGGTTTATTATACGTCACACACCTACAAGAAGGATGAGATGAGCGTAATTTCAGAGAGCAGCCGATATCCTCACAGTGAGAGCCGCCGTGGAGGGTCCGTAACATTTCACATGCAGTTTATCTCGATGTGGGGAGCGCCAGAAGCCCGAGTTCAGTCCCGCATATACTATCCGAGTCAGCATACAACCACTAACGTCATCTCGCCGCCGAGAGCTGTATTTCCAAAGCCAAGTCTCCTCCACAAATTTGCGCCTCTGTCATTCCTCGTCGACACTTTTACGACCCTGAAAGAGACCGATTGGGATGAAATAAAGACGAAATGAAGGAACAGATAGTTTGGGGAATGAAGAATCCTCTCCAGCATTCGTCTAGTGACCCTAGATAACCCCCGAAAAACCCATGGGTCAGAGAGGTCGCCCGTGGTGAACCGACCCCGCGACCTCCCGAATGCCAGTCTTAGACGAAATGCCTGGGTCAACTGGCTCTGTCTAATCTTCCCGTTTTTATGTAACCAATATTGGACTGCCCTTATTTTTATACGTAAAATTTTATTATATAAGCCAAACTATTAAAGAAACCCACAGTTTGCAGTGCACCTCTTTACCTATAGAATTTGCTTTAGAAAATACGTCGGGATTTGATTCTATTTTTCCGTTCCCTCCCACCCCCAAATTTCTGCCCCATATGCAAAACTAGCTTTTGGTATTATAAGTATTCTGCTGCATTTGGTTCTATTTATATTATGCTCCAACTGCTTTATTCATAACATCAGCAGTATTCCTTCCCGATGACATCTAAAATAACCCTAGATGATAAGATCATTGTGGCTGTTCACCACTGGAATGCAGCCGATTTGGAGCTTGTGTGTTGCCAGAAGGATCGCCTCCTTCCTCAGAATCTAGTTGGGTGAAAATTAAGAAGAAGCGAACGCTGGCTAAATTATATTTCCTATAATGATAACTATTAAAATACTTATTATAATTCCAATTATAAGAATTCAATCTATCCGATTCGCAATGGACAATACAAACATAAAATGATATTTGTCCCTCTTGATAATGTCGAATCTCCATTGCAACGAATTCGCACCACAATTAACATCAAACATATGTTTAGATTTCAAGCATGGTCTTTATTACTTTTAACATATTTTGCATTTTGATTTATTTAATGCATTTTATTACCCACATGTCTTTAATGTAATAACATTTAGTTTAATAATAACACTATATTCCATAGCTGAACCTCTTATTTACACGTTCACGTCCTTTATTTTAGCGCTCTGAAGAAAACATTCACATCTGGGTTTATGTAGTTTGTTATTATGAAATATTTCTTATATTTTATATTTTAATCAAGTATTGCTATTAACTCTTTCTAACATTTTGTTGGAGTTTTTTTTTAACGTTTGGTCATATCGGACGATGAATGAAATTGGTGAAATGATGCTCAAATGATCTCGGGGTCCATGGAGCTTAAAGTTACTCGACATTCGTCTTCTCAGGATAAGGGAAAACCCAGAAAAAAAACCTTATCCGGGTAACTCACCCTAAGCAAGATTCGAACTCACGGCCTTTTGAATGTGAGGCAGACACGCTACCACCACACTACCCAGGCGGGATTGTTGGAGTTTAAAACATTGATTTTCATAATATCCTATTCAGTTGATTTATTTTCTTTCGATCATGTATAATTCAACAAATAAAAGTCAACGGCTTGAAATTACGGATAATTTTATATATGAATTCATTTATCTAGAAATATACAATTTGTTTCAAAGGTAACCCAACCTACATCACAAGAATTACTTTTTATATAAGATGTCGAAGCAGAGAAAAAAAATTAATCAGTTTGCATTCAAACAGAGCGCGCTAAATAACCGAAAAACATAAGGAAATGCTCACAATATGGTTGTTGAGATACAGGCCATTAAGATAAATGGTATTGATCTGATGGTTATTTAGCGATTTACTTTGACGACATGTAGTTAGCACTCGTAAAAATATTTGGATTATGGCAGATATGAATGCACTCTCAGGGATGCCCAACTGGAGGCGTTCATAATAAGGTTGTGATTACCGAAACAGCAATTTTTTAGGGGCACACTCTTTAGTCGTTCATCTTGCTATTGCACTTTAATGCTCATTTGGACATATATATCCAAATATTATACATGATAGTTCAAGGAACCACAATATGACGTAATCTGATGCTATGCCAAACACTTCGGGAAGCTAAATAAAATTGACAAAGTGTACTGCGAAAAGTATGCCAAATGTGTGAAGAAAAAAATTGAAAAATTTTAACAGCCAAAATGGAAGGAATTAATGGCTAGTAATTAAAATAGGGATGATGAGTAATCAGCGGTGATGAAAACGAATATTTTAGCATGAAGTAGATGTGACAACATTGTGGTGGCGGCACCTTCTGCTTCCGGACGTGTTACCAGCTATCAAACGAAACGGCACGTTAAAATGGGAAATTCACCAACTAAACTCCGAATTGTTAATGGTGATTTTACATAATTAGATTATTCTCCATTAAGGGTGATGACAGGTGAAAGTTCAGCCAGTTTCAGAAAAAAAAAAATATATGTTTTGATACTGTAAAAAAAATGCGTGAATCATAAGGTTACAAAGTTCTATGAAGCCTAAAAGTAGCCTTAAGCACATCATAGTTGAAGGTCCGCGCTTTTAAGTACTGCTTGGAATGTTTTTATGTTTTTCAAATTTCAAATTTTATAGCATATCAGCACATTCAAAACCAAATTAATTCATATGCTAGATAACCAAAAATTTTACTAAAGCTGCGTAAAGCTGTTATTACTAAGCATGGAAGTTCTTATTAGATCATTAGATATTGAAATTAAAAGTGTACAGAAACGATACAAATTGTAGAAAATTAGCCTTTCCGGGGATACGTTTTCTACCGTTTAATGAAGATAAATAAAAGATAACACTTATAGCGATTTTCTATATGTGTCTATGGTATTATAAAAATCATAGCCATTTTATTCAAAAGCTGTAAGAGACTGCATTGTTTAAAAAAAGAAATTGCAAGAGTCCAAAAACTACTAGACAGAAAACCTTAATTTGGCAGAACAAACTCTGATATAGGGTGTACAAAAATCAAGCATTAAATTATTTGGAAACCTAAAGTTTTAAAGTTTTTTTTTGAGCGTAGGCAATTCTATCTTAACAATACATATTCTATGCGTAGTATCAATTTTCCTTGTGTTAATTCTCTTCATTCGCTTCACAGATTCCTTTAAATGCATTCAAATATAATCCCGTGCATTTCCTTTTTTAAGTTGCTCTTGCTTGAATACCATGGGGACCTTCAACACTAAAAGTTATGGTTCATTTAATCCTGCAGTTTGATTAATCGAATTATTAATAATTACATACCTATGTACATATTTATTATGGAAAATGTTATGGTTCACATGACGGGTATGAGAAAATTGCTGCTAATGTCTTTCAACATTCTTTCACACGAGTTTCTCTGCGGATAGTAGGCTGATGAATTATACATTATTAGAATGTGACACTTTAAAGGCACTGTTCTTTTCTCCTTTGTTGATAGTAGCGTTCGTTCTTGTGTCATCTTGAGAAATTGCATACAGTATTAATTTGTGTGTTCTATAGATGAATAAAATCCACTTTCAAATATTTTAAAAAATCTGTATATCGTTACGCAAAATCTATATGGTATCTCCAAATATACAATGTATAGAGCTAAGAAAATCACTATAACTTATGAATATGCAGTAATAATTCATGAAATGATACAATTTTGCTAAATATATAAAAGTTCTTTCAATGATATTTGCCAATATGAAGATACCAATTTTGGTTTTAGAAATATTTTCCATGGTTTAGCTTAACCAAAATTTCATTTACTCTGTGGGGTCGAAAAATATCACGACACGTAAAATAATGTACTTTTTGGCATGTAAAGTCACGGCAAGGAATTCTTCTTGTGGATCTAACATAGCTAATTCAAATGGTGACATTGAAGTGCCAATATATCAATATCTAAGATGTTTCGTAACACTTCGTCTGTCTTCTAAATGCATTAACGATCGATCTGCACTTATGCGAGTAAGGTGATAGACCTCCAAGGAAGAAGCTCAACATAGCCGTTCCCCATGGTCGCGCTCGCCAAAGCGTCTCGCTTTGGTGTTTCGCAGCGTAGGGGATCGTGGGTTCGAGTCCCGCCTTGGGCATGGGTGTTATATGTTTGTGTATGTGTGTGTAAAAGGTAAAAGAGAAATTCAGTAATCAAACAGTTATCAAAGTAAACAAATTAGGTAAATAAAAAGTAGGGTATACAGCGCCGGAGTCCCGATCAGACTCCGGAGTTGTATTTACAAAAAAAAAAAAAAAAAAAAAAAAAAAAAAAATAGGTTGCAGCGAAACTTCGGCAGAGACTAGTGTAAGAAATGACGCGGCCTAAACCATAACCTCAATGGTGACAGAACTTTTGACGTGTACCGTGCACCTTTGCCAAGGTAGTTTATAGGTAACGCTTACTAGAGAGATTTTACTTCTATATCATATTGCCTTTTCCTGTTGGAAACTCCGAGAAGATGGAGCTAAAATGCATGCATTGTTCACTGGGATATTTTCATAATTAACTTCATCTTCATTGTTGAATATTACTATGTTCTCTACAAAAAGAATTATTACTTTCTCCACACGTACTATGTGTATAGTGTATAGAGAAGATATTGCATTGCACTAAAATTGAATACCGAGATTTCACAGGAAATACATGTTTTGAGACCCTTGAATCCAAAAAGAATAGAACAAGGTTAGTGTGTGCGTGTGTGTGTGGGTTTGTGTGCTAAAAACGAAAAGTACGTAAAATACTAAACTTTATATTTATGTTTCGTATCTCCCAAAGATGCGACACGAAGATTTTTCAAGAAAAAACGTAATCTCGTTAAAACACATAAGTTATATCCTATACTTTTTTCTGTAGAGGTGACGGTTTTTGAGATATTCTTTGTTATTGGTTTGAGCTTTAAAATACTTTCTTATACGGGAATTTGTCAACTCCAGGCCTTATAAGCAAAATCATTTCAATCACGTAGCTTTTAAAAGAGTTTTACTATCACTTCGGACACCCTTATTACCACTTCTACTTATAAAGACGCAAGTAATAAGACAATTTCTGCTAATGTTTATCTCGATTAGCACGCAGTAGACAAAAGAGTAAGGTTTTAATAATCATTTGTGTCAGAGATGTAGAGAAAGTCATGTGAATGCAACACATAGGATTTTCTTTTTGTATATCGTCACATACTCATTTCTCTTATTCACATTCCACTCTAACAACTTAATTCTTTGGCAGATCTTATTACTTTCACATCATGCAATTGAAAGTCCAAAATGGACTCATGTCATTAATAAAACGTTACTTGTTATAGCCAGACGTGATACCTGAGGTATTACCAGCGCTATAAAACAGAAATATTCGCCTCCTCTCCTAGTTTTTAGTGGTATTTGTTAATTTTATTCTTCCTAACAAGTATTCGACAGCCTTACTACTTAATAGATTCTGAAATAAATTCTCGTAAATTACTGAACACTGGTTACAATATATAGTAGTAACTATAGATGTGTTGTGTTGCTGTTTGTACAGTAAGGGTTATTACTTCTCACGTAATATCTGTAAAACCATATATTATTAAGTTGGCTATTCCTTTTAGATCTGTGTTTCGTGATGGGTTATTTATATTCACGTGTTGGCTACCCTGTCGCCTCAGCCGATTCTGTGGTATCGAGTTCCTGTAGCGATCTCTAGTTTCAGAATGCGTTGAGAGAGGTTACGTCTGGATGTAGTAATGTGTGCTCACCCCTAAGGTTTATTTCCCTCTAATATTACATGCGAAACCTTCGCCTTGTGAGTCATGACCAGTATTTCTTTCTCTGCTCCTGTGAGTGCACCATTGTTTTGTAGGTTTGCGGTTACCCTGCGTGCATATTTCTGCTTCAAAATCTACTATCAAGTTAATATTGCCAAGACAGTCAATTTTCTTTGTTTTCGTTATGTTTTGTGATTAATGTCGTATAATGAGTTTTATAAATTCTAGTTCTAAAATTCATACTTTTGCTAACTTGCAGTTATCTACCAATTTCAGCACAATGTAATGTTTAACATGTGAATAGTGATAATCTTTTTCACTTTTATTACATTTTACTTCCTCTACTATGTATCTATAACATACATAGTTGTAGATAAAGTATTGTATTCGACCCAAAAATTCAATGCAGAAAATTCTCCGAAATACATGTTTTGAATCTACCTTAATTAAACATTATTTGTGTGTATGTGAACAGCACAATTAAAAAATTAAAGTCGTTTAAATACCAAATTTGCTATTTCAGTTTAGTATCTACCATGGAAGCGACTACAATATTTTGTGGAAAATGCCCCAACAAAACTTTACCTGAAAAAATTTGGAAATTTTCCATTTTATCACAAATGACTAACAATTTTGATCAAAATGCCTAACTATAATACAAATATTTACATAACAAATAAAATTTATAGTTCGAATTTTTTTAAAATAGTCTCTAAAATCTTCTTAATTCTGCAGGACTTTTACATAACCCGCAAACCATAAGAAATAGGGAAAATCTTACTACATAGAAAATTTAGATCTTGTTAGAATATACGATATGCCAAATACATTTTTGTGAAGTTCATCATTGAGGAAATATTTCTTGTTATTGGTTTAAATTCTAAAACAGGCACTTATGCTATTCTCAACCGAGATGTCGTCATACGTTTATTTTATATTTTACTCTTGACGATGTAAAGCGTACCGAAATTTGATGTCATAGCGTACCGACAGTTTTTAAAAAAATTGACCCACGCTACAGCCTAGTGTGTTCTCTTATTTCCCTACAAAGAACTAAGTAATAAGGCTATATTTACTAATGTTTATCAAACTAACATGAAGCAGACAGAATAATAATGTTTTAAGAATATTTGTTAGCTGAATAGGCAGAGAAAGTCATATGAATTGAACAATTCAGTTTTTTGTTATACATAATACCTGTGATCCCATATCACTGTTTCTTTCTTGGTAGTGGTACCTTAAACCATCTTATGCATTTAGATCTAAATTTCTCTTGAGTTTATATTCAAAGCATTTTCACTATCCTAAACATTCAAGTGCAAAATTTCAATTTACACGATTACATATTTAAGAGTTTAACATTTAAAGTTAAAGTTATTGTGCAATTTTATTGTGCTGCAGCGGAAAACAATTTCTTACGAAACTACGGATTGTAATTTGAAATGACTGCTGAGAAATTGAACGTCACTTATTGAGGTTTAAAATAAAACTTTGGAATATATATAATAAACAATTTTGGTATCATAATAGAACGTGATTGATATAGATTCTATAACATACAATGAAATTCATTACTTTTCAGTTTTTTTATACTAACGTTTGGTTAAGTACAAGGTGTCGTACGAAAAACCGGTCCGAGTGACTAGATGCCTGTTGTCGCTCGCCAATTGCTGCCCATCATGAACAGATACTTCAAATAGATATAGTGTAATAATTACAGTATTAAGGAATAACAAATAAGCTAATGTAAAAGTATATAATTACAGAATTGGTTTTGTCTTTTACAATTCATGATACGAGTTGGTGGGCAAGCTATTTCTACTAGGGGCCAGTTTTTCTTACGCCACCCTATAAGAAGTATTGCATACTGTTCTAAAGGTTGATACCGAGATTTCACCGGAACTTAAAGTTTTGAAACTCCCTGAATAACAAAAAAAGGATTTTAGAAAGTGATGAATTTCTGTTCCTGTCGGTAAAAAACTGATTTAAAAAACAAAACCAAACTAGGTATGAGTATTTAAATTCAGCACATCCCAGACATAAATATTTTCAATCAAATTTCCCAGCCAAACTACACTTTATATAGAAAAATACTTTCTGTTCTATCAAACACGTCTAATGAGTTAGATTAATGCATCATGAGCGTAAAATATTTGCAAGAAAAATAAAATAAATGTTTCGAATTTTGTGGAGTATGTGTGTAAAGTTCTGTTTATTCTGTGTAGCAATTATGTCAATTAACTATTTTGTGTTAATTTACTATTTTATGAAGTTAACTATTTCCAAGATACGTTATTAGTTTATATTCTAAAATACTCTTACGTTGCTTAATAGCAATTCCTTATTCAATGTTCTCGGGATTATGTAAGGAACATTCTGACTACCGGTTACTTTGTCGATGCTTATAGCTACATCATGTTCAAATCTTCAAAGAATTTATGCCTGGATTACGGAAATTAAAGTAACAATATTTGTAAGAATATTTTTTTGGAAGATGAGTGGAGAATTCTGTGTTAGATAAGACATTTGTTTCATAATGGTCTAAAATATTTAAAAATTGTTCAAGTTAATTAGATTAAAATACATAAATTTTAGTTTTTCGCACAATTTGCTCCCTTTAAACCCTCTTTGTACTTTAGTAGTAGGAATTGCTACTTTCCTCCTCCTCCTTATAAGTACATATTAAGGTCAGCTGATAAATCCCGAGTCTCTCAATGAAAACAGCATTATTTTTGTTTTTTGCTTTATTTCTCTACCTAATCTCCAGAAAGGGTAATACGTTTGTCATATCGGTGTTCTAATTTAATTAAATCAGCTGTTTAGTGCGATATATCAAGGTCCTCAAAATAGCTGTTTACCGCTACGATGATCTCCTCTTTGCTGTGAAATGTTCGTCCTCCTAGAAATTTTTTTAGGTTTGGGAACAGGTGATAGTCACTGGGTGCTAGATCTGGTGCACATTTTTCCCATTGAAATGACTGAACGATGGGCCGGAGCATTGTCGTGATGAAACAATTTTTTTTTTTTTTTTTTTTTACACCAAATGATGTCTTTTTCTTTTCACTTAAACGTTGTAGTAAGTTTGCATAGTTGTCATCAGTGATAGATACTTTTGCCCTTTTCCAAGTAATCAATAAAAATAATTCCCTGTGCATCCCAGAAAGCATTCGCCATAACCTTGTTAGCTGACAAAACTGACTTTTGGAGTTGGTTCACCTGGCGCAATCCTCTGGTTTGACTGTGATTTAATTTGTGGGTGTAGTGATGTATCCAAGTTTCATCCATGGTAATAAGCCATCTCAAAAATTCACTGGAATTTTTACGGTTTTTCTTTTCAAATTTTGAACATGTGTCAACAAACGCGGCACCCATCTTGCAAATATCTGGTGAAAGCCCAAAACATTACTTAAAATACTACCTGCACGTTCTTTTGATATGTTTACATCCTCTGCTATCTCAAACAACTTTAATCTGCGGTCTTCAAGTACCAAACGATGAAGTTTTTCAATGATCTCTGGAGCTGTTACTTCTACAGAGCGTCCAAAGCGAGGCTCACCACTAGTGTTAGTATGTCTAATTTCAAAATCTGAAACCCACCTTTTAATTCTTGAATATGAAGGGGCAGAGTCTCTCAATGTACTGTCCATTTCCTCCTTGATTTCTTTAGGCGTTAAGCCTTTCAAATGGAAGTACTTAACCACTGCTCGTTTTTCCTAATCCTCCATTTTCGTGAAAACTCTAAAGCTGTCTTGTTTAAAATGCTGTCATTCGAAAACTAAACAATCTATTGACCTATAACTATGGATGCAAGCTAGTCTAGACTTAAATTGTATGATGCTACCGTCTAACTGCTCTAATGGTGCCATATCTGTGCGAGTCCTGGGATTTATCAGCCGATCCTCGTATAACCTCCTTTAATGTGCTAGCTCATATCGAATGATGGATGAATGGAATGAGGAAATTATGCTCATAGAGCTTAGAGCTATCGACATAACTTTCAGGATAAGCGACACCCTCGGAAAATATTCTGATGTTTTCCATTCACATGACTCTCTTTCTTATTACTTGCTTCCTTGCAGGTAGAAGGGAAATATGGGAGTGCATTAATCAGTGTCACATTCAAATCTTTTAAAGCATGGCTGCTATGTGATTGAAATTTGCATGGCCAGGAGTTGACAAATTCCGGCACAAAAATGTTTTAAGTATTTTAAAAATAAAACCAATAACAATAAATACATCATAAATGGTCAACTCCGCCAAAAATTGATTGTGGCATATTGTGTGTAGTCAGTTTTGTCTAACTCTTTCGGGTTACCAGTTATGCGGAAGTCATACAGATTTTCTACAAAATCTCCATGTTCGGATCCTTGGAAGATATCAAACTTAAAAGCTAAGTTTGGTATTTTACCGACTTTATATTTTTGAGTCAACGTGTTAACAGACACCTGACGCTTACAGACCACAGACCTTTTACTGAAATGTTTCATGGAAGCCTAAAAGGTTTATTTCCGGTGAAATTTTGGTATAGATTTTTCTCTATCTATGTACTATGTAGAAAAAAATAAAAAACCTTGTCCTCATAATTCACCCTAACCGGTTTTCGAACTCAGGATGTTCTGAGGCAGACACGGTACTACAAAGGCGGGCGGAGCTGCTGTGTCTGAGTAACCAAAGAGAAGCTATTCTATTGCGACATTTCTGCTGTTCGTGCATGGATCTTGCAGGCAACTGTTATCCTACGCGGATCAGGTCTGACGCTGTAGGAAGGCATAAAGTGCTACTCTCTGAAGAGCTGGATGTTTCTCGACTCACCTCCCTTTTAAGAGCGCGAGTAAGTCAAGGGAAAAGGTTGACGTCACGGCTCAAGGAATCTTGTGCTGCGTGACACATAAATTCTCCGGCAGATGTGAGGTGGGAGGGAGACTTTCTGATGAATCGTCATTGTGCTGAAGACAAATTGATCCATCCACCCGATCGCGGTGTCGACTCCAGGAACGCCGTTCCGCAACATTATTCATGTTCTCTCGGAAGAGGGTGCTGCTACTTCAAGATTGATGTACCCCAACACTTTCTTGCACAATCATCCCAATACCGTAGCAAATTGGGCTATGTGTTTTAAGGCATTCGGTGGTAAGGAGCGTGAAAGGTATTTACGATTATAAAGAAGCTTTTGGGAAAGTGCCAATGAGTTTTCCATTGGCGTACATTTACATGTATAGTAGACGGAGGAGAGAAGCGAGTGTGCGGGTGAGTGCACATTAGATGTAAGTGATACTCCGCTATGTTAAAGTTTACAAATGCTCTTAAAATTTGTTCTTCAGTAATAATCGTTGTAGACAAGTTACATCGTTTTCTATAATGTGTTTAGACCATTGATCGAATGATTAAAAATCACAGATTTTATAAATCTCCAAGCATTTCTTAAATTTAGCGAAAACCTCCATTACATTATTTATTTACTTATCTGTTTACCTCCTCGATGTAAGACTCACAACCCCCCAGGACTTACATGTCAACGCCCAAAGTCAAATGCCTGTGGAGAGATATAAGCTGTGAACCAGAGAAAAGCTGGAATGGTGTGTGTGTATGTGTGTGTGTTTGTTTCATTTTAGACAGGGTTCCTCACTGCTGCCACCATGCATTTATTGTGCGTCAGATACCAGGAGGATAGGTAAATAAGAGTATTACCGACGGAAGCCGAAGCTGGACGGCGGAGAAGAGCCACAGTGGAGGGTCCCTTATACAGTCCAAGCAGTTCTCCATCCTACCATAGGAACCACTAGGAGCCCACTATCCAGGACTAACCGCAACCTTGAGTCTTACAGATGACTCCAACAACAGCGGTATTTTTAAAGCACATTTACCACCACGGGAAGGCGACGCCACCGCAGTCCTCGCCAACACTTACAACACTGAAAGAGATCGGTTGGATGAAATGGAGATGAAATGAAGGGACAGGAAATTGGGAATAATTTGCTTAGTGACCTGGTAAAACTCCAGAAAAACTGGGTCAGGGGGTGGCCGCGGGAAACAACCCCACGACCACTCGAATACCACCCCAGTTAAGGTGGATGATCGGCCCTTAGCCTGGTATGAACATATGAAAAAGGATCATATGAAATGGCGGTGACCGGATGAAAGGAAAGATGATTATGGAGCAATTAATAGAATGAATGGGCAGGTGCACCGATAAACTTGGAAAAAAAAAGAAGAAAAAAAAAAAACCGCCAAGACGCCGCCACGTCCATACAAATCCACATACGGTTCCCCAGATCGAACCTGGGACAGCTAGGTGATAGACGAGCGAGCTAATAACTGGGTCTCTTAATCTACATACCAGGGCTTAAATGTTTTTCTTTATATTGAAATGTTTAATCATATTTTCCAATTAATACATTGCTGTTAATTAACTAGAATTACGTAGCTCTGCTTATACGAAAACAAAGAATGAACACACCTAATTAAATTAACGGTACAAATTGAACAAAGAGTGAAATTTACGATAGTTTCGTCACATTAACAAAGTTCTAAGAACATTTAAGTAAAATATCGTAACCCGTACAAATACATGGATCATAATCTACAAACCGCAATCATAGCTCATCCTAACATTGCATCGCTCGCCAAAAGCTAGTATTGCAACGGGTTATGGAGTCCTTGACGCAACCATTTTACTTTTTGCCTCTTAAGTAGTTTAAAAATTACTAAACTTTTTGTTTTCTCTATAGAGGCATTTTCAAAGTGGATTATATTGAAAGGCTTCAGAACTTTCCTTCCTTATCTCTCCAGTAGAAAGTATAAAGCCGATTAAATGGCTAGAAAGTTAAGTTTTCAGTACTTAGAGATCATAGATCCATTAATAAGAATACATGCTGGCCTTAAAACGCGAGTAAATATTTCATGTATTTAGCGCGGCATTCCTAAAAAGCAAACCAATCTGATGTGCTTCATTCGCATAACTTTCTCTAGCTGTTCCAAACACAAACTATACAAAATATACATACACTATACATTGACTTGATATATTCTGAAGAATGTATATCCTCCATATGAGAAGGATAAGCAGGTGCAGAGGAAGAAGAAGAAGTAGCTTGATATATAATTAGTTGATTAATATTCCTTTTAGTTACAACGCTTAATCCTATATTTATGTAGCTTAAACTCGTTACGTATATCACGAACTTTCACTTCATACCCAAAAGAGCCCAGGTTAGTATTCACCCACAGAGAGTAGGTAATAATTCAATGCAGCATCTCAGAACAGTGCCAAACTGAGAGCATTGACTTTATATATCCTAAGGAGTTTTATTTAAGAACTTTATTGTTCGGTTCGAACCGAACGAAAACCAGGAGATCCACGATTCAAATGCCCGCTATAGCATGAAATGTTTCAGTCCGAATCTGTCTTTCAACACTTGTTCTACTTACAGCCTACACGAGCAATTAACTATCACTTAATACTTGTATTTGAAGATGTCTTTCGTAGTGCGCAATGTTTATAATGCCCAGAATTGAGTTTGAAGAGAACACAACGTTTAGCCAACCTGTTTTTCTGTTATAGTTGAAGTTCTGTCGAATTACATTAGACGTGAGATATTCAAGTCTGCTTCACCGGTAAGGATGCACTAAGGAATATAAATGAGAGAGAGAGAGAGAGAGAGAGAGAGAGAGAGAGAGAGAGATTTAAAATCTTATAAGAAAACGGTATACCAAAAATTGTTCACAAATTCTGCCAGTAAGAAGTAGTTGTGAATTTAGTTCATATCACTAACTCATTGTATAAAGCGAGCAGGATGGCTTAAAGGGTTTTATTGTCGCTATCAGGAAATTGCGGATTTGATCCACATCTCACTTCTTACTTTCTCTACACGTACTATGTACATAGCGTATAGAGAAGGTCTTGCACTCCACCAACAATTTGATACCGAGATTTCACCGGAAATATATGTTTTAGGGTCCCCTGTATCCAAAAAAAGTATTTTCAGAAAAAGGTTCCTGTGTGTGTATTTGTATCCGTGAACACGATAACTCAAAAGCGAAAATTCGGTAAAATACCAAACTTGGTATTTAAGTTTAGTAACTTCCAGGGATGCGACACGAATATTTTGGGAAAAATTCCCTCACCCCAAACTACCCTTTACATGGAACTTTTTTCTAATATTTTGATTTTCTAAAAAATGGTTCTAACGATTTTGATCAAACTAACGTATATTTCAGATAGTTACTTGACAAATAAAATATATATTTATGAATTTCCTTGGAATAGCCTCTGAAGACTACTTTATTCTGAGTGAATTATACGGAATTCTGCATAACTGCTAAACCGTAAGAGATAGACAGAAACTTACAACACAAAAAATGTAGAGCACATTAAAACACACAATTTTTGTTGTATACCGTCTTTTCGTGGAGTTGATCGTTTTTATCTTCAGGTTAGAAAAACTTAACTTTTCTCATACAGGGATTTGTCAACTCCTGTCCATACAAACAAAGGAACTTCAGTCACATAGCAACCACCTTTTGATTATCGCTTTAACCTATGCTACTCCCTTATTTCCCTTCTACTTACAAGGAAGCAAGTAATAAGACAATTTCTGCTATTTTTTTGTCGATTAGCATGAAGTAAATAAGAGTATAAGCTTTTTAAAACTAATTTGTTGTAGAGATGTAGAGAAAGTCATGCGAATGGAACACATCAGATTTTTTTTCGTAGTTTTCTCTTATCACCGGGCGAAAGCTGGAGTGATTTCTCTAACTCAGCGGACTTTTAAGGTCCCTCATTCTCCATCAATTCATTTTATTCCATCTTTAGTTATAGAGGCTTATTTGGGTACTTTGTTTGTAACTGGTGGATATGCGCTACTCTTCTGGTACGCGACTATGGCAATTCGGACTTGTTCGTCAGGAGCGCGTTGGGAGTGCCTACAGGAGTGTTCTCATCTGTATATTTCAGAGAACCCTCAATATCCGCAACTGCCGCAACTTGGATAAAAGCCCTACGTATCTTTCATCATATCCCTTCTTCCCAGGTTTGCAGGTGGGCAAGCAGGCAGGTAGGCAGGTAGGTGAGTAGGTAGGTTTTAGACTTCTACATCTTTCCACCAGTTTAGACCAGAATTTACTCAGAAACGTTTAACACAAGACAAAAATATCTTGTGATTCTCTCACTAGAGGCTCCGAACTCGCCGGTCATATTCCAACTATTCGTTTTTGTGATGAAAACCTTGAATAATGTAATGTAGTGCCCCACGCCTCCTAATAGGCTTGTTCTATTCCACTGACCTTGACGTGTGCATTTCTGTGCATAGTTTCAAACTTTTATTATTCAGAATCCTGCGATACTTGGTACACGTATGAAGCGTGAGTGGCTACATGAACTATCAGAATACGCGTATATGGAAAACAAAAATCCTAATATCCTTCATACAGAACGTCTACATCCTTAGAAACTTAAGAGTGTGATGCCCAGTGTCGCGTAGACTCATTATAGACCCTATTTTTCATGTGAATACGGCAAACGCTGAAGAATACATTTGAATATTCACTGACCTCGTCAATCAGTTAACAGATGATGAATTAACTCACGAATATCTCAAACAAGATGATGCAACAAGTCACACGTCACGTGCAAGCATGAGGGAAATCGAAAGTTTTTTGAAGATCGAATCATCTCAAAAACTCTTTGGCCACCAGTATCTCCTGTCCTAACACCACCTGTTGGGATGCCTGAAGGGAAAGGAGCACAGCAGTAGACCTCGTTGAAGGATGCTCTACCTCCAGAGATTGAAGCCATTACCGAGGAGACTTTAATAACAGCATTCCAGAATTTGGGGCGACATATACAAACTTGCTTGGATGTGAGAGGAGACCTTTTTCAGCATCAGATATGATATGCATAATTCAGGATATGTGTACACAAATGTTCATCACAATACTCACATATGTGACCAAAATATAGGCAAAGAGAGAATCCTCCTAGCGAGAGAATCACTGTGTTTGTCTAACTTATAATTCTAAATTCGACTTCATTTTACACCATTAATTATTTAATTTTATGTAAATGTGTATTAACTCCATGGCACGACAGCTCACGGGGAACCTTGGCCTACCGCCCGACCGCTGCGTTCCCCATCTCGGCCCACTACAGACGTTATGGATGGGGTGCAGTATTGGAGAGTGAGACGGGGTCACCGCCTCGAGTCCCCCCAGCCGGTTAATGCGGTCCTCATGACCTGGAGCCGCTACTTCTGCCTCAAGTAGCTCCTCAATTGGCCCCCAAATGACCTTAAGAGGCTGAGTGTACCCCGGGCCATGTCTCCCGCTTGGTAAGCAGCTGCGCTACCACCATGCTAAGGAGACGACCAAATGAGTGTTAGTTACTCATAATAAACACGCATTTATTTAGATAGGTAGAGTTATACTGAAAAATTCAATGTCATGTCCGAGATTTGTACCACGGATCTCCCGGTATCTAGCATTGAGCTACATGGCAAAATACCGGCATAGCATTGAATTTCTCAACTGACTTGCATGTTTCTGTTGTAAATTTAAGTTACTGAATTTCAATATCTTTGTCCTTTTATTTTGTATTTATTCTTTTAATTTTTTTTCTTTTTTAATATTGCTTACCATTTTGTGTATTGCAAAAGCACGTACGGTCTGTGGAACCGTGCAATTGATAAAACTCAATGTATGATAAAGTTATTTCAATAAATACACTTATTCATTCTATGCATCTTCCTAAGATACCAACAACAACAACAACAAAAAAGAAGAAGAAAAAACCTCATCGTAAATTATCCTCTAAATGGAACACTAAAAGATAAGATACGACGCCCTGTCCGTGATTTTCCAGTTTATATCTAAAATATTGTGTTATTTAGAAAACTAATTCATGCTGATAACTGATAGTCAAACATTGTTGCCCTCTAACATTGAGGTGGTTTTGACTGTTCCTATTTCTTTAATCATGAGAGAACATATTTTTATTTAGTAAAACTGTTTAAAAAATCTGATGTGTTCCATTCATATGGCGTTCTCTAGCTGTTCCACAAAGAAACCTTCCTAACAAAAAGTTAACATTTTATATACGCCTTGACAATTCAGACAAACTTTAACAAATATGGTCTTATTGTTTGCTTCCTTGTGAATAGAAGATTATAAAGGCAATATACAAAGCTAAAATGATAGTCAAAGATATCAGAAACTGTTCAAATTCGGCTCCTTTTTGGAATTCTTAGAAGTAAAACAAAAGAGCGAAAAATGACTTTCTGCTAGAGAAAAGTTTAAGAAGTTTAAAATTGAGACCAACGATAGGGAATATCTCTGAAGCGGATAACTGTACAAAAAATTATTTGACATAAATTGTGAGCTTTACATTTTTGTGCCAAAAGTTTTTGTGTCTCCTATGGTTTACTACTTATATGGAAGTCATCCATAAAAAGCAACATATACATTTAGTTGATCATGTAATATATATTTAACATTTTATTCAAAATAATTTAAATAAAATCGCTAGAGCCATTTTTGAAAAATAAAATTTTTCTACCAATGCTTTTTTGGATTCAGAGATATCAAAACATGTATTTCCGGTGAATATCGCATTGAAATTTTTGGATGGAATACAATACCTTTTCTATCTACTATGTACATTGCACTATGTGCTAGAGAACGACGATCTTCAGATTGCATTCCTCCAGAATTTTTCAAGTGCATGATTGTCCTCAGCATTCCGAAATGGAATAAAGAAAATGAGATTTGGATTTAATTTGGAAAGCTATTGATAAAGTAGCTTAATTCGTTCTTAAAGATCTCCAAATTAACCCTCTTGAACAATTTTCTACGCTTCAAATGTGGGGTTTGTTATGTCAATAGAGTAGCATTTTTACTATTTGATCGAAAAGGTGTTATGATGTGAAAACCTAAGGAGTATACATATACGTCGCCTTTAAAAAATAAATAAAAAGCATTTTAAGACATGGTTTTCTTTTCTAAGTCACGAACTACCGTGCGACGCGGGGCATTTCGGCTAGTTTTGTTTGAAATATTCATATGTTATAATACTCGGGAGGAACGATCTTTGGAGATAAGCGACTAAATACTAATTTCTCTTCTGCAGGGGCATGCATTTCTCATTAATCGCTAGCTTTGGCAACATTTGTATGTATATGTCTGATGCTTCTAGCGCCTGCCGGCAGCAGCCCGCAAAGCTCTCGATTTGCCCGGCAGCGACGATGATTTACGATTCGGCCCCAATCCTGGGCGGAACAGAACAAAACAAAATCGATTTGTTCGACCTCTCGATTTGACGACCAGTCTGGCCAGCATGGCCTTAATGGTACGCACATATGCAGATATTTTTGGCATAGAATTCTGTAGTATTGTAGATTTACGTGTTACATTCAGGAAATAAGGAGGAATAAAAATAAATATTATTTGTTGATGTACGCACTTGATTAGCAGTTTGAACGATTCAGGAATACATAGAAAGCCATAACAATTTTCTTAGTTATATTTCTGAACAGAATATTTAACCTTCGAATATATCATTAGTGACTTGCTGACTGCTAGGGTAGAAAAATATTTAAGAGATTTGAAAATCTGAGACTTTGGATCAATTTTGTGACTGTTTTTATGACAAAAAATCTGATGTGTTACAATCACATGCCTTTCTCTAGCTGTTCTACAAACTTTATACACAAGATTCTTCTTCTTTCTGGACCTTGCTAATCGTGGTACTCATTAGAGCCATTTTTGAGAAAATCAACATTTTCGAAAACAGTTCCATGTAAAGGGTAATTTTGGGGTAGGGGGATTTTTCTCAAAATCTTCCTGTCGCATCCCTGGAAGATACTAAACTTAAATACCAAGTTTGGTACTTTAGCTACTTTTCGTTTTTGAGTTATCGTGTTCACAGGCACACGGACACACCCAACCACACATATACGGACCTTTTTCTGAAAATGCTTTTTTTTGATACAGGGGACCCTAAAACATATATTTCCAGTGGAATCTCGGTATCGAATTTTTTGGTGGAGTGCAATACCTTCTCTATACACTATGTACATAGTACGTATAGAGAAAATAAAAAGGAATCGCTGAAATGTATATACGCGTATCTCTTCCCAACGACTGCACCAAATTGATCTGCATCAAAATTGTTTTTTGTTGTGTTCGTTATTGTCACGACAAGGTGTGTGGAATTGAAAATGTTTAAAAATAGTACAGGAAAGTATTCAAAATCTCATAATATGAATAAAAACCGTGCTAAGGGAATGCATTTCAGTTAATGGTCGCCAGATGGCAATGATATAAGTTATTTGTTGCTAAATGGTCGTGATACTGCTATATATTTCCCTTCCCATTCAATGTTGAGGAAACGCACCAGTTTGTCAAGACATTGAGGCAACGCAGTAAAATTCAAATACATTCTTATGTATTAACTGTCCTTTCTTTACTCCTATTGTTTAAAACAAAAAAGCAAAGAAGCTTTTCTGACGGCGAACACCTAGAGTAAGTACTTATCTTATTTGCCACTAGATGTGTGTAGTAATATTTACTTTCTCTATACGCACTATGTACATAGTGTAAAGAGAAGGTATTGCACTCCACCCAAAAATTCGATACCAAGATTTCACCGGAAATATATGTTTTAAAGTCCCTAATATCCAAAAAAAGCATTTTCACAACAATGTTCGTGTGTGTGTGTGTCCGTGTGTCCGTGTGTCACTGTGTCCGTGTGTCCGTGTGTCTGTGTGTCCGTGTGTCTGTGAACATGATAACTCAAAAACGAAAAGGCGGTAAAATACCAAACTTGGTATTTAAATTTAGTATCTTCCAGGGATGCGACATGAAAATTTTGAGAAAAATCCCCTCACCCCAACTACCCTTTACATGGAACTTTTTTCGAAAATTTTGATATTCTCAAAAATGGTTCTAACGACTTTGATTAAAAGTTCATATATTAAACACATCTACTTGACAAATAAAATGTATATCTTGAATTTTCTAGGAATAGCCTCTGAAGAGTAGTTTATTCTGGATGAATTTTACGGAATTTTGAATATTTGCTAAACCGTAAGAGATGGACAAAAACTTACTACACAAAAAATGTAGAGTACGTTAAAACACACAATTTATGTTATATGAATTTTATTTCGTGGAGTTCGTCGTTTTTCAGACATTCCTTATTGTTGGTTTCTGCTATGAAAAAATTATATTTTTCTCATACAGCAAATTGTCAACTCCAATCTATATAAACAAAGGAACTCCATTGACATAGCAACCAGCTTTTGACTATCACTTTAACCTATGGTAGTCCCTTATTTCGCTTCTACTTTCAAGGAAGCAAGTAATAAGACTATTTCTGCTATTTTTTTTCCGATTAGCATAAAGTAAATAGGAGTATAAGCTTTTTAAGAATAATTTATTGCAGGGATATAGAGAAAGTCATGTGAATGGTACACATCAGATTTTTCCCTCCCTTTCCAATGTTAAAATAACGCAATAGTTTATCGAGATGAGAAAAAGCAGCAGTGAAATTCAAATATATTTTTCATTATTAACTGTCCTTTCCTTACTCCTATTGTTTAAAACAAAGAAGCTTTCCTAGCGTCGAATACCTAAAATATGTACTTATTATTTGCCACATTGTGGCCGTAGTTCTACTGCTCTATTTTTCGTCTTCAATGCTAAGGGAATGCACCCAGTTATGGAGATAATGACGCAAAATAACTGTGTAAATCAAATCTATACATATAAAAATGAATCGCTGAAATGTATGTACGCGTATCACTTCCCAACAACTGTAACAAATTGAACAATTATGCTTTTTTTACTGTCACGACAAGGTTTGTGGAAATGAAAATGTTTAAAAATAGTACGGGAAAGTATTTAAAATCTCATAATATGAATAAAAACCGTGGTAAGTGAACGCATTTTAGTTAATGGCCGCCAGATGGCAGTGGTACCACAAGTTATTTGTTGCTAAATGGTCGTGGTACTGCTATATATTTCCCTTACCATTCAATGTTAAGGCAACGCACCAGTTTATCAAGACATTGACGCAATGCAGCAGTGAAATTCAAATACAATTTTATGTATTAACTGTCCTTTCTTTACTCCAATCGTTTAAAATAAAGAAGCAAAGAAGCTTTTCTGACGGCGAACACCTAGAGTAAGTACTTATTCTATTTGCCACTAGATGGCCATAGTAATATTTTTCCTCCCTATCAAATGTTAAAGCAACGCAACAGTTTATCGAGATGAGATAATGCAGCAGTGGAATTCAAATATATTTTTATTTATTTACTGTTGTTTCTTTGCTCTTATCGCTTAAAATAAAGAAGCTTTCCTTGCAACAAATACCTAAAATATGTACTTATTAGTTGCAACCAGATGGCCGTAGTACCTACTGCTCTATTTTTCGTCTTCAATCCTAAGGGAATGAACCCGGTTATAGAGACAATGACGCAAGTTGTGTGAATCAAATATATTTCTTATGTATTAACCATCGTTCCTTTGCTCACATCGTTTAAATAAAGAAATAAGTATATTTTTGTTGTAATTCTTTAAAATGAACAAGTTATAAACAATGCACATAAGCATTAACCCTTCTTGAAATCTGAAAATGGCGGAGAAATAACCGGATTCGTTTTAGGTTTAACTTCTATTGCAGATGTTGGTTATATGACTGTTTTCTTTTGTAGTGTTTAATGCCCGTTTTAACTACTAATGGCACCGCAGGTGGTATTTGACGTTATGTGGTACAAGAGCTAGCTAAAGAAAATGAAGCTACCCGCGTCACCATTACAGAACAATTGCAGTGCTCTTAATACCTTTGATCAAGTTATATTTTGAGTTAAATGGAGAGATTTAAAACACACAAAGCTATCATCAAATAGCAGCTTTACGTCATTGTTAGCTTTAGAAATGACTGTTTTGATATATAAGGAAATAAAGAAAGAGGTGGAAAACATTAGGAGTAAAGGAAAGAAAGAGATTCGGAAGAAGCATGAATGTTAATTTGTGACTTTCTCCTTAATGAAATTCATTACCTATGCCAGCGTATACCCGCCACACTATGGATGCACTACAGTTTTATTTTTTTTGGTAGTGTTTAACGACCGCTTTAGCTACTTGTGGCGCCGCAGGCATGACTGATAATACATGAATGAAGATGAGCACCGATGGAATGCGATGGCTGGGGAAACCGGAGAACCCGGAGAAAACTCGAGCCTGCGCCGGCTTTGTCTACCACAAATCTCACATGTCGAACCCGAGCTGTCTAGATGGGAGGAGGGGCCGCGCCGTGGCCGAGTGGTTAGACCACTCGACTCTCACCTAGACGGCCGGGTTCGATCCCAAGCGACCGCATGTGAGATTTGTGGTGGACATAACGGCGCTGGGGCGGGTATTCTCCGGGTACTCCGATTTCCCCCGCCATCGCATTCCACCGGTGCTCCATCATCATTCATGTATCATCAGTCACCACCTGCGGTGCCATTAGTAGTTAAAGCGGGCGTTAAACACTACCAAAAAAAAAAAAAATAGATGGGAGGCGAGTAGTCTAAACACTCGGCCATGGCGCGACTATTACTAATACTATTATTATGCCAAGCTATTTTTTTCTCTCCGGAAGGAAAATTGTACATCACAAGGCATTACAATAAAGCGTTGTCAAATTATTTAATCGTAATTTTATTTCATTGCATGATCGTACTGTAAACGGAAGATTTTGTCGGAGTTTTTTTCTTTAGGTACACCGCCCGTGCGAAGCCGGCGGGCAACTAGTTTTCTAATAAAAAGAGAATTAATTGTTTGTGCAGAGTTAATTCAGAACATCAAACACATACACACAACAGTTAACATAGTTTATGCAATATGCAATTTATAGGCAATCTAAATTATTTAGTTCCAGTAAATTCTAGTGAAGGTTCTAGTGGTCAAGGGTGTCACCGCTCGTTTCTCACAAGGTGCAAGGGACCTTTATTTTTCCTTGATAGTGCTTAACGCCCACTTTTACTACTATGGCAATGACGATACATGGAATGAAGATGAAATGGAAAATGGTGGGGCAAATTGGAGAACCCGAAGAAAACTCGCACCTGCAGCGCTTTGGAGTTGAGAAATCGAACCACTCGGCCACGTGCAAGGGAACCGCATGTGGAATTTGTAGTGGACAAAGCGACGAATGGGCGGTTTTTCTTTGGGTTCTGAGGATTCCATCATAACCTTCATATTCACCTTTATTTAATCCATTTCACGGCCATATATTATCTTCTTCCTCACTCTTGTACCAGACATCGGGCTGATCACCCACCTTAGTTCTTCTCTCTCACTTTCATTTCAAATAACCATTTTCGTTTTGAAGCAGCTGCCAGATATTGACATTTCGTTGATAGGTTTTAACCACTTGAATAATAAGTTAGCAGTTTTGGTCTCCAGTTCAGTTGCTCCTCCTGATCCCAGACGCTGTCTTATCAGTCTTGGAAAGGGTATACGTTCTTCGTACAAACAGGGTAAATAACGAATAAGTAGATGATAGAAGCTATCTTTATTGTTAAGTTAAATTCAAAATCTCACATTAAATGGAGGTTTTACACAACCACAAATACGTGTTCTTTACATTACGAAATGTGTCTGTAATTTTTACAAGCACTAGTGTGTTAACGCTGTGATGTAAACTGCTATCCATTATGAATTATCACGCAACCACTGAACCTCGTAGAAGCTTGCAAGGAATGAAAAAGTGTGCGACTAAAAGCATAAACAAAAAAAAACAAAAGAAAATCTTAACTACCTCTAATTTTCGCCGTAACCAGAAAATGTGAAAACGAATGTATATACGAGACAAGAAGTTATGTTTGCTATAAATATGTAATAAAATGTATTCCATTCTATGAAAAAGCCATGCCGAAGTTCATAAGAACCACTTGTTTTGAAAAAATTCTGAAAAAAGAGGGAATGCTTCTACACATATTCTGCTAGAACATTCTCACTAAAAATTCTTCTAGTTACTTCATATGTGAACATTGGCAGAAGTAATTTAAATACTAGAGTGAGGATTTCTGCATACTTACATGTTTCGCTTATTAATTCATGTTGACATATAAAATAAATAATTTGACGTTAAGTGTATATAAATGCTTATTTAGAGTGTCCCAAAGATGATTGAGACTTTAAAACTGTGAGATCAAAGTTTAATAAATCTGAAACACAAGACTAAGTTAAGTGTCAGCGCAAGTGCATTTTTGCACCAATCCCATCATTCCATGTATGTGAAACAGCCCAGTAAGGAAAATACATTGTTCAGGTAGATGGCGTTTTAACATTTTTACGTCAGTAAGAACCAAGAACGTGCTTGTCTGCGTATTGGTTCCGCCAATATACATCACAATCTCCGTTACATTGAATGGTTCCTTTCTCTGTGTTTAGCTTAAATTCCTACAGTTTCTTGATCTACGCCATTTTATGAGTATGGCATGGCCTCTTTGCTATACTGTCTGATGATTTCATATGAAGAGGAGAGTAAAAAGAGAAAACATTCTTGCTCGATAATTTACAGAAATATTTGTTTCCCAATTGGGAACAAAATCAATCAAATGAGCAATTGATGAATGAAATTTTAGTAATTGATATTCGATCAGTGCAAATTATATAAATATAGTTATTATAGGTTAAAGTTCAAGAATAATAGAACATTGCCTTATTTTTGTCATTTTATTAATTCAAAACCGGTAAAAAATGAGAAAACTAAATGTTATTGAGTTTAAACAACTTCTACTGCATATTTCTTAACTTTTAGAGCATATGAACGTTTTACAGCATAAATGCATTAATATGTTCACAATTTGTAGCAAATAAATTTCCCCTATATTTATTACACATTTCCTTGTACATAAACGGGAATAAGCAATACATTAGACTAAATCGGTGGTAAAATGTTTCAAGAGCTGGTCGCTTTGTGATGCATTATCATTCAGTTCTCTTTGTTGACCACGATAAAGAACAATGAATAACGCTTTTCCATTTCAGAAATGTAAAAATATTTTATTGGAAAACTAATAACTGGGTAACTTCACAAAAATGTGTCCGACACAAATTGGGTTTTAACGGGATCTCCATTAGTATATATTAATATTTTCTCCATTTCGTATGGTTTGGAGTTCTGTAAAATTCATCCAGAGGCTTTCCAAAAAATGTCAACATATACCTCACGCTTACCATAAAAATCCTATTCAAATTTGACATTTTAGTCAAATCATTACAGCCATTTTGAGAAAATCAAAATTTTCGAAAAATGTTTGCTGTAAATTGTAGTTTGAGGTAGAGGATATTCTTGAAAAATTTTTGTGTCGTTATCTTGGAGGACGCTAAATTTACATATCAATTAATAGGCCTTTTTGTTTCTGAGCTCTGCTATTCACAAACACACATGAACCTATTTATAAAATTGGCTCAAAACATGTATTACCAGTGAAATCTGTGTATCGAATTTTTGGGTGGAATACGATACCATGTATAACAATTAATGTACACTGCATGTAGGTGGTAAAGAATGTGAAGGTGTGTGTTTGTGAACGAGTGAACAGCGTAACTAAAAAATGTACCCAAGGTCAGATAATATCAAACTTGGTATTTGCGTTTAATATCTGAAACAAAGATGCTACAGGAATATTTTCAAGATGTTCTGCCATAATTACTGCTTACCTAGAACGCTTTACAAATTGCTGATATTATTGAAATGGCAGTAGCAATTTTTATCTAAACAACGACTATTAAATATATTTAAATGTTAAAAGAAATACTTATCTTGCATTTTATGGGAATATTTATATAGTTCACTTCATTCGAGAAGAATTTTATATACTCTTCTATTATCTATATATTAAGCAGTAGACAAAAAATATATAATAAAATTTAGATATCTTTAAAGCACAAAATTTATTCCAAATAACCTTTTGGTTGTATAAGCCATTACTTAATTATCCGTTTTCATGATTCTAATTGTCCAATACCGGTCTTTCACGCCCAATATAGAATGGGACACTGAGATCCACAGCAGCTAAAGAGTGTCCATAAATTGCACGCCATTTCATGTGGTCCAACACTTTGCCATTATTTAAAACTACTGTCGATTTCTATCTAGTTTCTTCACGTGAGGGCTTGCAAAGAGGACGATGGATTTTATGGATTGATGGTTAGCATCGCCCCGCTCAAAGCCTTCTGCTGGTTAAGGCAAATTTTACGGATTCCACTAAACATTGATACATCTGGCAGAGGTCTTCCGTTCTAAACCTACTTGTTTGTATTTTTTGATGATGTGAATTTACAGGTATTTTGATAAGCTTCGCTACTCTAAAATTTTTCTGAGATAAAATTAATACTTAATGCAATGAAAGGCTAACCAGATTTGTGGATAGATGAGCCTTCCAAATTCTTTTTATACTATGAAAAATGTAATAAGTATTGTTTAAAAAACTAAAGTGTGCAGAAAAATATATTTTTGAGGTAATTGTCATAAAAACCTTAAAGGATTTTACAATATAGCCGCAAAACATTTGATCGAAGATTAGCTGCAGCAGATTCTAAAGTTAAAAGAAGGATTTGTTTAATAGTTAGTAAATGGTATTATGGGCTTCATTTTATTTTTATAGTGGGAGTAGCATTTTTTTACCTAAGGCCTTTACGAAACGTCTTCAACATTCACTAAATCTAAACTAATTTAATAGCAATAAAATCATCTTCCTAAGCCTATTATGATTCGCTCCTTTTTCAGATTTTTAAATGCATCCATTTAACAATACTGTTACTTTTATTATTGAAAACTCAGGATAGTGTGAATGGTTTGCAATCAGATTTTCACAGATCAGCTGTTTGCATGCAATTTCGATAATATTTAGTCGCCATGTATTCTGCTTAGAAACACGAAAGTAAGATACTTTCAAATTTAGTAAAAAAGAATTGCTGTGTTTAAGAAATAATGAAGAATTGACTGAGAGTGATTAAAGAACTAATCGTATTAAAGAGGAATTAGCAACCTCTGACAACACTGACTGAAAATAAGTGAGAAGTGCAGGAATACTACTCAGAATTAGTCATTTATTGCCGTTTAGGATAAGGGATTCCACAAAGATTTAAGATAGTCTTCTGACACCTGAAATCGTAAGAGAAAAAGTAGCGTCAAGAAAATGTGCTTTTTTGCATTTCGTTGCCAAAGACACTACACGATTTTTTTCCTGTTATCTTTTCCTGTTATATTTTATAACAATAAAATAACAACAAATAATGTGTTTCAAGTTTACTAATTTTAATTTCTTAGGGGTCATAATATGGCCACAGAAGTTATATGTGCTTCTGGAAGTAGCAGAGTATTAACTAATATCAGAATATTGAGAATGATAACACAATTACAGAGAACAAAATTCTCCAGGAAAAAGTACTTGCAAACTAACCCTCCACCAGCACCTTGCTGAATAAAGTGTTACTGAAGACATACGTTAGTAAATTATAATTGATCTTTTCAACAGAACAAAGAAACGATGCCCTTTCTAATCTCTATTTGCGTTTTGATTTTTGTATTTAATCAAATATACAATGAGTTTGTAATGGTTCTATGCCTTACGCAATTTTCTGATTCGGGATTTAATTGTTCTCCTTCCACTGTAGAATTTAGCATTTAAAGGTCAGGTTGACACGATTTCTAATATCCAATTTCGACATTAAGAACTCCATTTTAATAATTTATGGGTCAGAATACATTAACCTAAATCAGCAATCTTGGCATTTTATTTCTTTTCCTCCTCCTTTGTGCTAGATGGAGTGAGTTCCTTTCAACAAATGCTGTTGTCTCGTAATCCGTATTGTTTCCTAATGCAAAAATAAACTTTGTAGATTTATATAAAATCGAGAATGCATTTTTAATCTTTACTTTTTCTAGCCCGCACACACAATGAACACACTAGATAGAGAAAGTACTATATTCCATTCAAAAATTCCATACCGAGATTTCACTGGATATACGTAGTAATTTGGAGATCCCTGAATAAACATTTCAGAAAACGTCAGTGTATGTGTGTGTGCAACATAATTCAAAAACAAAAAATCAGTTAAACATTAAGGTTGTATCCAAGTTTGATAGTTCGAGAGCATGCGACACGAAGATTTTCAAGAAAAGCTCGCATAACAAACTACCCTTTATATGGAGCAATTTTCTAAAAAATTTATATTCTCAGAAATGGCTGTATCGATTTTGATTAATATACCGTACATTAAAGATATTTAGATGATATATTAAATACATATCTTGATTTTCCAAGAAAGGCCTCTGAAGTCGAGTTTATTCCCAATGACTTTTGCATAACTGGTAAACCGACACAGAGAAAAAAATGTACTACACAAAAATTGTAATTTGGTAAAAACACTATTTATGTATGATATATTTTTGTTGTGCAAGCTAACCATTTCGAGATATTCTTTGTTATTGGTTTAAATTTTAAATATTTATACTTTCCTCAAACAGCAAATCGTTCTTATGTTTTATTTCTGGCCATCCAAAGAAACCAACTTCAATGACAATAGCATAGCGACAACTTTTAAAACATGCGACTATCGATTTATCCTAATGTGTCCCTTGTACTTATAAGGAACTAAGGAATAAGGCAGGCCATTCTATTAATGTAAATCTCGATTAACGTCAAGCAGAAAAAAGATTCTTATGTAAAAAGCTTATTTGCAGAGCAGATTGAGAAAGTCATGCGAATGAACACATAAGATTTTTCTCACAATAATAATAATAATAATATTAAATTCTTCAAGAATTTAAGAAAATTACACCGACCCAAACCATCCTTTACATGGAAAACATTTTGAAAAAATGATTTTGATTAAAGATGCTTATGTCACAAATAGAATTTTCTGGGAATAACCTCTGAATAACTGTTTATTCTGGATGAATTTTAAAGAATTTTACATAACTGTTAAACCGAAGGAACTTACTACACAAAAAATGAGGATCTCTTTAAAACATATAATCTATAACATATTCGTTTTTTTTTTGTTTTTTTTTTTTTAGTAAAATAGACTGTTTTCGAGATATTCTTTATTACTTGTTTCAATTTTATTTCTAAAACGGCACTATGTAAAGCGAACCTAATCTCAATTGTTACACCTAGCAACCAGCTTTTAAAATATTTGTCTATCGCTTTAATCTAATGCATTCCCTTATTTCCCTTCTACTTGCAAATAATCAAGTAATAAAATAAATTCTACTAATGTTTATCTAGATTAGCATGACGTAGATAAAATACATTTTTTGTATGAAGCATTTGTTTGTGGAACAGCTAGAGAAAGTTATGTGAATGGTAGTATACGATTTCTTTTTAATTCTTAAGGTATAATGAACACTATCTCAATGTGAAAGACAGTAGGTTGCTATGAAATGGTGTAAATATTTTATGAAAGATGCTAGTAAAAGAAAATAGTATGCTTATCCTTATTCATTTAAAAATATTTAATAACATTATATTGTGAGAGGACAATTTGCAAGGGGATTTAAAGAATACAGCTCCAATATTAACCCTCTTCTGAAAAACGTTATGCTCTATGAGCCATAATCCTTGAGGTTTGGGGAGTGGCTAAGTATTTAGTAAATCTATTATTTATATGTATATACAACGCAGGAATACATAATCTACAGTCAAATCAACTATGTTGTACTAATGACAGTTAAATAAAGTTAAGTGTAATAAACCTTGATGTTTTATGAAACTAAATTGCTGCCAAAACGTTTGGTTAGTTTCAATAACATCATTATCGGTAAATTCCATGGAAATATCTGTTATAAAAATGTACATCTCGCTTAGTAAAAAAGTTATGGTGGTAAACGTAAAATATATAAATAAATAAAAGGAAATATTTATAGATCTATTGTATTATATCCTGTAGTTTATTACATAAACTGGGATATTTATTTCAAATTCTTTCATTTATTTCCCATACCATAAAACTAATTAAACTAATAATATTAAACTATAAGATTTGTATGTATATTTTTTAAATTTCATCACATATAAAGTAGCTGTTTTGAGATAAATAGTCAGAATTTAGAAATTTAACATTGGTAAGGTCTTTGTGTAATTTCCTCTTTTTAGACGCAAACTAAAGGAAAATTACTATGTTATCGAAGATTATAGATCAAAGTCCCATTTTGGGTGATTTTTTTCTTAATAACCACCAAACTCAGATGCTTAACAAATGATGGGAAATCCACAACATGGAACAAACAAGGATTGGTGAATAGCCAAAAATAATGCTGATGCAGAGGAGAAGAGGTTCAATTCTAAGGTTTCCCTTCTCAGTCTTCACACAAAGATTTGCAGATGAATTTTCATTAAATGGTCTTGTCAAATTTCACTTTAAACTTAAATCTTATTTTTTTTAAATAACTACAATAAGATTTTATATAAGTGACGCCAGATCCCAAGTGGTAAGTAACACACAGTTGTTTTGAGAACAAAAATTCACTTTTGCTTGTTTCATGCTGGATGTAATGTCAATATCATTATCAATTGAGCCTAGAATATTTACGAACTTCAGTCTTCCATTGCAGAAACCTCATAATTATCTGAATCGCTGAAATTGCTGCTAAATAGTTGAGACCGTTAATTATCCTCGTATAAATAACAATCATTTTTATTAATTGTTTATATATATGTAAAAAAGTTAATATTTAATAAATTGTATGCATAGGAACCAAGAAGCCAGTTATTTACTTAAAAGTTGCTCAGAATCATGACACCAGACTGGATAGAGGGGTGAGAAGTTGCTGCTTTTGTGAAAGTCACGTTCGAGTTTAGTATAAGGTGAAAACACAGTTTAAAGCCCACAAGGGGACTTCTTCTTTATATTCGTGGTATCACGTGATTATTATGACGCATTCTGGCAGATTTGCAATGGTTTTTGGGTAACGGTGGTATCATTTTGGCGGACCTTCCAACCAATCAGAAAGAAGCCACCATGACACAGTTTTTTGTATATAAGAAGTAAGGTTTGGCACATCGTGGTCGTTTGCTAAGAATTCACCCGTGAAAGAAGTAACGTCGTCGCATGTTAAGAATTCGCTCGTGTGTGAGGCAAGGTCGTTTGCTAAGAATTCACCAGTGAGAGAGGTAACGTCGTCGCATGTTAAGAATTCGCCCGTGCGTGACGCAAGGTCGTTTGCTAAGAATTCACCCGTGAGAGAGGTAACGCCGTCGCATGTTAAGAATTCACCCGTGAGAGAGGCAACATCGTCGCATGTTAAGAATTCGCCCGTGTGTGAGGCAAGGTCGTTAGCTAAGAAGTTCGCGAAGTAATAAAACACTGTCCGCGAAGTAAGTTCATTATAATAAAAAACTGTATGTGAAGTAAAGTAACGACGCTCACCGATTTAACAGTCGGCTCATGATTACGTAAAAGTGAATTGTGCCATGTACTCAACTGAAACAGTGTAATTGAAAGTACTTGTGAGTAAGTGTTAAAGAGCATCAATCACCAGTATAAAAGTGTATAACCAGGTACTTGTCTTCATAACTTCTTTAGAATAAACAGTATTAAAAAGTTATAAGTGTTTTCTTAACAATTACAAGATCACTCCTACAACTCCTCCCACTAGCCAAATCCACGCCTACGTGAGTCAATGTTCGTGCAACGCCTTGGCAACCCATCCCAGAAGAGCTTCAGTACCAGGTACGTGAGTGTAGTGGAGTTGATTGGAAGTGACACTTAGTTACGCTGCATACAAGCACCCAAAGGGAGGCGTAAAGTCAACAAACTAAAATACTCCCGCATATGGCTCACAACGTGCACCACTAACAAAGCATCGAAATCACCGCTGCATAGTATTTTACGTAATTTTATGAATGATATATTTTCTAACCTCTTATTTTAGTAGCACATTCTATAAATCTGCGAAATAACATTTTATTGTAAACTATTTGTATAGTCTGAAAAATTTATTTTGTAAATATTCAGCTTCACAAAAGAGGAACGAATATTTAAGCATTTCAAATAAAGTTTAAAATACACAGGTTTCGACAGTGTCTACGAAAATTATATAAATGCGATCACAAAAATGTTTTAATAAAATTCATTTATGAAAAGTTCACTTGAATTTGCAAAAAACTGAAAATTAATATCCTAACGGAATCTTCAGAGCATCCTAAAAATCTCAAGTCTGAACAAAGATATTTCATTTGAGGAGCGGCAATTTTTAGAGAGAAGAAAATGGTAGTCAAACAGTGCACAGCGCGCAAGAGAAATATCGTTTTTGTGCAAGTTTTCCGAAATGAAGTCTTCCATTTGTTATGCTTTGGGTTTTGAAATGATCCTTTCGTACCGTGCCATTGTTAATAATCCGCCTCCTCAGGTTTCTCGTTCTGCAGTGAATCCAGCGCCAAATCTCACTTCAGTTTGGATCACCTCAAGCGACGTTTTGTGAAGCAGAAAGTGGAACAATCAATCTCGCCCTTGTCGCAATAGCTCAATGATATAACAATTGTCATGAAACGAGAGCAAGCATTGTCAGCACACGTGAGTAAAGTTTTATAATGTGAAGATTTTTCAGCCCCTTGTCTTTAAGAATATGCTTTTGGAGGACAATTTGAAGAATAAGGATTAATAATAATAATAAAAAACTATTATTAATTATTATTATTTTGATAGTTTTACGTATTTTAACCTGGTTGGTCATATCGGATGATGAATGAAATTGGTGTAATGATGCTCACATGGTCTCAGGAGCTTAAAGTTACTCGACATTAGTCTTCTCAGGATAAGGGAAAACCCCGAAAAAAACCTTATCCGTGTAACTCACCCTAAGCGAGATTCAAACTCACGACCTATTGAATGCGAGGCAGACACGCTACCACCACACTACCCGGACGGGCCTATTATTATTATTATTATTACGCAACACAATCCCTACATTTTGTTTGATTTATTGTTCCTTCAGAGAGGTCCGTTCTGGTGAAACATACTACATCTCAAGGCGACTTGGAATGTTTAAAGTAATTTTAATTTCCGGGATTATAATTAGTCTTTTGAGGTAATCTAATATTCGATAACTATTCTTGCAGTGTGAAAACGTTGAACCAAGTTCTGAAAATCATAATACGATACCCAGTACTCCATTTTTCTCGGCTCACAGTGAACATATTATGACTTACTACAGTTGCGAGGTATTCTGTTAGTTCATCGGATTATATTGAAATATGCCCAGTTTGGGGTACGAGCTATCGCTGTTACTGCGAATCGTTAGGGTGTAGTAAGTTAATGGCAGAGCTAATACTCGAGCTTACAGAGAGGGAGGTAGGAGACCTCGAGAGTAAGGTGGTGTTTTGGGGAAAGATCGGAGAAGCGTAATAAGTACATCCAAATATGCGAGGAGACACAGTGCTTTAACTGCCACACTTAGAAACTGATTTCTTTGGATAATGTTTAACGCCCGCTTTTACTATAAATGGCACCACAGGCGATAGAAACTGAATAGTGTACGTGTACCCAATATCACAGAAGTCGCCTTGCACATTCTTCTCTGCTTGAAAGTCATAAACGTTTAAAATGTAACTCCACCCTTTACTTAACGTTGATTAGGACATGTTGCCTCCAATATCGATTGCTCGAACTAATGCAACATTACCTATTGCTTCGTGACATATTTAATTTATCCGATACGGCCTTACAATATATTATTGCATTTGATATATGAAAAATAATAAATAAATAAAATTCTTCTCATTCCTAGTTAAGTTTCAGGAAATCATCTCCGTAAATGTGGCGTTGTGAATATCTACATACACTCATACATCTGCACTCTACAGGCCTTTGCTGGATATATTACAAACTATGTTAAGGGAGAAAGAAAGTTGGTAAGGAAATACCATTGCTGATTGCATACGTTATCAATATTTACATACGTCATGTACTACTGTGAATTTGTAATTGGGTATTGATGTGAATTGGGTATTAGCATAATATAATTCCATGATAAGTTTACAAGCCTCTTGCTCCCTGATCTTGATTTCTCAAAATGGAGTATTTACCAAGTCAAATACTTTTCGTTACCTTCTGAGTTGTATTAAAAAGGTGACGTATGTATTATGTGCCTTGTACTCTTAGACACCTACAACCTGACTTCGACATAGATTAGAGAATGAAAAAAAATCTGTGGAGTGTTAACAGAATAAAACACTTCAAAAGCAATCCGTACAGCAGAAGAGTGGCAAATATTCGATGACAAATCCATAGGATTCTCAGTTTTTGTTTGTTTGTTCTTTTGTTTCTTTTATATTTTTATTAATAACAAGATACAATTTATTTAATTCTATTGATTTCCTTCAGTCTTTTAGAGACGTTGAATGCAAACCATCACCTCTTGTATACACATGGCTGAGAATTGTTTAGTGGGAGGTACTTTGGAAGATTTTCGGTAATTACGGGACAGTTGAAAATATTTTTAGAAAAAGAGTAAAAATTCAATGCCATAGCCAAAATTTGAATAACAGATCTTCCGGTTTCTAGCCAGTTGCTCTACCACTGAACTATCATGACAACATAACATTACATTTCTGAACTGACTCGCATGTTTCCCGACAAACTACACGGTGATCTCAAATTATTTTGAGATGACATACCCCAATGTGGACTTAAATTGTCGTAATTGTCACAGTATAGCCAAATATTATGGTAATTAATATTGCTTTAATTGTTTTTTCACACAAGTTGTGTGTACTATAAGGGTTGGATAGGTAGAGTTAAACTGAAATTCCATAGCCGGGATTTTAACCAAGGATCTCCCGGTCTCTAGCTGGTTGCTCATTCACCGAGCTACCCTGGGAAACTGCCGACACGGCTTTAATTTCTCAACTGTCTTGCATGTATACCATACGATAATTTCCAGTTATTTTTATATGACATACCCCAATGCGACTTAAAATGTCGTAAGTACTTTAAGTCCCAGAATTCATAGTATAGCTAACTATTATTGTCAATTAGTATTGATTTGTTTATTCGCACATGGCATGTGTAGCACAGGAGTTGGAGATTAGACTCAGACTGAACACTTTAATGCCATAGGCGGGATTTGAACCATGGATCACGCGATCTCTAGCGGGTTGCTCTATCACTGTACTACCATTACAGCATGCCGAAATGCCAGTCAAGTTAACTCGTGTCCTATATACGGTGTGTGTGAAAAAATAAATAAATTAACGCTAATAGACCATAATAGTGGACTGTACTATGAAGCTCGGAACTTAAAGTATTTACCACATTTTATGTCGTAACTGAGGTTTGTCATCTCAAAATAATTTTAGGTCACTTTGTGGTTTGTCTGGAAACATATGAACCAGTTGAGGAATTTAATGCTATGCCGGCATGTTATCATGTTGCGTCTGGTAGATGAAGTTGCGCCCAGATGGGTTTGCAACGAGCTCTCCGATTACTTCCGCTATTCATTCCATCAATTGCGTCATACTCATCTTTCCTGTCACACATTTTACTGTCATTTCATATCACTTTCAGGTGTATTTACATACTTCCATATAAATATGAAATTTCTATTAGCGTATATTATCACTATAAACATTGTTTATGGTGAGTAGAAGTCGTTCCGATGAACTCTCAAATGGAGATCATCTTCTATGACGTCGTCAAAATCTCGTACTCTCATGGATCATTTTCTAGGTGGCTCGTTACCGGCTCGTTCTGATTCAAGAGAGCTTTTCCATTGAACTCGTGGTCAACCGACACTTCGTTTTCCTTTTGGCTTGTAGGCATAAAGGCATCTAGCTGGTCTTGTTGGTACTATTCTTAATATGTGTTAAAATCATTTTTGTTTAATTCACAAATTATAGTTCATAGTACTTAAGTTGGTTGTGGGTAGCTTATCTTGTATGATATAGGTTATATCAGCCACACGGCGTAAATTTTTCGTATCAGTTCTTTCAATGGCTCTCTTGCTTTTATTATTCGTTGTAAATTTTCTTATCCATAAAGCCGTTAAATTTGATCATTTATACAATATGATTTTACGATATTTCTGTATATACCAATATATGTCATTACTTTTGGATTATTTTACATATAATATTTACTATTAAATGAAAGATGTATGTTAGCATTTTGGGATATTTTTTCGATTCTCCCAGAAGTATAAGCATCCTCTGAAAATAATAGGTTGTTATAATTCATTATGATTATTATTATTATTATTACTATTATTATTATTATTATTAAAGCCTTTGAATTCGAAAAACAAAATTCTGTGCGTTTGACCTGTTCTCGAAAGACCAAGACTCCATTCAGCTCCCCAATCATTTATATCGTGTTCATTAGCAGGAGCAGATCGTTATATGCTGTATCTCTTCTTGTTAGAGTTATGGAAGGGTCTATCCCCGGGGTCTTATTTCTCAGTTGCATATCAATACTTTGATCATTAAGCACCGAAACGTCGTAACTTTGAAAATACAAATGGGGAAAGCACTTGAAGCAAGAATTTGGCGAAGAAGCAGTTCTGATAAACAGCAATACGAGAATATATTAGGCAGCATAACAATGCTTGACGTTTGCCGCTCTTATAGTTGTAAATATATTGGGAACTGGATAATAGGGAGTCAAAAGGGGATAGGTCACAACAAGCTTGGTAGAAAACGTGTCCTGGTTTTTTCTTTGTCTTTAATTCAGAACAAATTTTACAGAGTACATCATAGGGCCGTTCATAAATTATTAAGGTGATGCTAACAAAGAACCAATAAGAGATACTGTTACATTTTATGGCGCGAAATATGGCGTCATCCAGGATCAGTATATAAGACCCGGCAGACCTCTTATGTGCTTACTCTCTGTTACTGTCGTGGCGTACACAGGTATGTTACATTTGTGTTGTGCTCGCATTCACGTGCTTAAATGGTGGGGGAGCGATGTGCAGACTGCTAGACTAGGCTCTTGATTATTAATTTAAGTGGTGGGATGGTATTTATTTATAACATCTTTTGTAAGGAAACAAGCTAGCCGCCCATTGAACCTGTGATACAATGAATTCAAGCGTAAGGGAAATGCAGTGTATTTAATATTAGCCTCACTCACAAACTCCTGAGATAGTATAAATTAGGAGATTAGGAGTGAACTTTTCTACAACGATGGGGCTGAGGACACTGCTGAACGAGACAACCGACTTCCCGTGACACCTGCTATATTTCACTATTTTTTATTTATTATAGTTCTAATATATTTAAAAAAAAACGAGGGAGAATCTCCGTCATAATGTGTGAAGTTTGCATTTGGGAGATTTCGGGGTCAATACCAGTCGAGCAAACCAATATGATCATGGGTATCTTCTGGTTTTCCAGTCTGATAGAGGAATGGTCGGCAATTTCCTTTCCACCAACGACACCAAATCTTGTTGCAATCAATTCCATTCAGCTGTTTCATCTTATATGCTTAATCGTTGTAGAAACAACAATGGTGACTATTGCGTTGTGACTGGACGGTGGAATTGGCGCTGTGAAAGATTTCTCTGGTTCTTGGCTGGCAGGCAAGAACCACTTACTAGGAAGTGGTTCGCTATCTCTGAACCTCCTGGTATAAGATGTCGCGGTTAGGATGACACCGGAAACATTAGAACTCCAACGTTATTAATGTGCATCGTCGTCTCGATCTCCTTGATTCCTTCTTCCTTTGGAGATGTATGACACAAACTAAAGTAGTGATTTCTGTGATGTTAGGTCGCTAAAGGACTGGCCGACAGCCGTGGAAGTGACTGGTAATTGAGGCAAGAAGAAGGGCGGAGTATTGGGAGGGGAGGAAGAAGAGACGGAAGGTACCTTGGGAATACTGTAGGAATTCCTGTGTCGGCGGTGAAGGAGGAGTCACCTGGCGCGGGATGTGTTGTATCCGAAGTGTCTGGATGGCAGGTGATAATCCAGGTACTGGGGGAGGTAATGTAGGAGGGGTTAAGGCATTACTGAAGGAAGTGGAACTATGTCACCTTGTTGGGTGAAGACCAAACATTTTCACAATATATATAACATAAGTCAGTAGAAGAACCGTTAAACATAAGGAAATACCATGTGGTGACAAATATAAGACATGCCAGTCAAACTGTTTATATATATTAAACTTGTAACATTGATCTAATGAGGAATATGTTGGATAACTCGAGTCATAATATGGCGGTAGGATGGTTGTGTCAATCGAGGACCAGGCCGTCGGAAGCAATCTAGTAAGTTCCCAGTTAGAGCCCCTCCCAGCTACGCAATAGCGCGGAGGGTATAACACAAACGTTTCCATCGAAACATTACATTAGCAAGGTAAACAGAATCGGAATGCGCCGATGCTACTATCCAGCGGTAACAGCTCCCTTTTTCCCGGACAAGATACCTCCGCCCCCTGCACATGCGTAAATACAAAGGTATGGGCGTCCAGTTGTGTGACCATTTGACGCTGTGAATTAATACAAGAAAAGGGGCAAACCTTAGAAAGGTTGGCAATGGAATCGCCTGATAGAACAGCATGAGCGCAAGAGGTAGTGAATATGGCCGAGCCATAGGGCTTTGTGACCAAGCATAAAGAAGACTGCATGCAACACGTCACATTGCGGAATCAACATTTGGAAATCCTTATCTGAATACAAAGCGGCCAAATTGGCCGTTGGAAGATCAACTTTACACGTTTTTTCGTTATGAGCAAAGGAGGAGGGGGTAAATGAAAGTCCTACCACCCTCTTCACCCCCTTGGAGATTAGAGGTATTTGTAGTCACAGTAAGATAAAATTTTTAGACAGCAAACAATTTGCAATACGAGAGCTATAATATTTGCCAACATCGTCCAGCGACCATACAAGCCGAAATTGGCTTCAACCTGCTTCAGCATCTCAGTTAAAACAGCCGGACTAATAACACGAGGGCTCAACTGACGCGGCATGCATGTACGATACAACAGTTCCATACGATAGATTTGAAACATTACCGCGAACAAGGCCCCTGCCCCTGTTCCCCGAGTGACGGAATCATCCCTCCCCGCCTTAAAGGCTACATCGCAGATGGAAACATTGGTTACTGCAATATAGTAATTATACTGATGGGCCACAGCCAGAATATAATCTATACTTTCATCTGATACAAAATTATTCTCCACATGCTGTTTGTCTACTAACACAAATTGTGCTCCAAACAGTGGTCCATCTCCCCTCAGAGGGTTAGAGTGAGACCGAAACAATTGCCCATATTCCTCTTGAACTGATTGAAGCTTTGACATCATCCATTCGCAAAATAAAGTCCGAGTTCTGTTGGCATTACAATACAATGATACAGGAGTACGCAGCCCACATTGGGGTGCCCTAAATAACAACGGGACAGACGTCTGATAAACCGTCACATTTGGTAAAAAGTGAAAATCCACTCCAGGAGTGACCATTATGGGGACGGTACCCACTCTACCTCCCGCGGACATAGGGCACACAGCCCTCAATAGCAAAATGAACTTCAACATAATTGTGCACAAGTACTTCATAACTATAACCCACTAAAACAAACTGCTAAAAGGTATACAAAAACAAGGTGTCGACACTAAAGGCAGGGTTAAACCCTCCTCTACTTTATTACTATGCGCTACGGTCCAGAAGGGCCATGGAAGGAAACACCTCCTAGCTCGTAAGTACAATCGAACTCTAAAAGGTTCCCCCCGAACGGGCCATATAAAAAAAAATCACTGTTCAGGAGAAGCCACAAGCGAACCAAGGACCCTGAAACCGGAAACGCTACGTAGAGGTCAGTTTCTAGTTTCAGAGATTTCACTCTTCCTCTAACGGACGTTATCAATAGTAACCGCGGGGGTGGATTTTCACTTTCGGTATAATTTCTAATGTTTTATAGTATATATCAATAGGTATATATCTCTAACTCTTCTAGACTTCCACATCAGACGTGCAGCTTCCTGCTGGATGTCCCGCGGTGCTGGTCGTGGTGACGTCAGGTGAACTTGAGAGGTTCCACCGGAAGTGGTCGCACTGATAACCACGCCGTTTTGTCGCAGGCGGAAAACCTGTAACACAGCTTAAATATTCGATTAGAAATGACGGCAAAGAACACGAGTAATAAGATTCCAAAAATAATAATGAACACTTCTAACGCCACCGGGGGCAGCAGCCCAGAGGCTTCTGGCACCGGCAAACGTGTAGCCACCAAAAGTTCCGGTCTACGAAACACAATAACCCCCAAAATGAGCGTTAGGAAAGTGCTTCACCTGAACAACCGAGTAAAAGTCTGAGGAGAGACCAGAGTGTGAAAATAAAATTCAGAGCTCCCTTCAACTATAGGGGCCTGTGAGAGGTTCAAATGGGGTACTGATAATGACCAATTAAAATTCAAACATTGCGATAAATTTGTAAACTTCAGGTGGTCTTCGGACGTAAAGCGGTGAATAGATAGACGATCGTTTCCGGCAAGTTTCTCCATGACGCCCCCGCGACTTGAACGGGAATCGAAGAGGGGTCCCCTACCGCATGTTCCAAACCAACAATTATACAAAGTAGCAGGAGTACGGCCATTTAAAATCACGGAGGAAAACAAGATCAGATATAACAGCAGCCAACGATTGCCCGAAAAAAAAAAAGTTGAACATACTAAACAAGAAATGTTTAATTGAAAAGAAATAAGTAAATAATTATAGTATTCTTTAACATCTAAAGCGATGAGACATTGCCACTAAGGCCAGCAATCGCGAATATAAAACTTTCCACCGGACACATCTAAAGAACCACAGAGACAAACAAGAAACCACACAAAGATTCCTCAGGAGACACACAGATTTAATAAGATCGAACAAAGTGTCCATCATAGCAGTAGAACAATGTCAACCACGGAGGGGTCACACACCTCCTGCGGACTTGGTTCGCCCAGGTACAAGGCCTGTGGGCGCTGGCCCACTATCGGCCAGGACCCCCGAGGAGCCGGGCCATATTAAGCGAGGCTATGGGGCTTGTGCCTCAAATCATTGATTTGATGGAGCGGGGTTGGGTGTCAACCCGGACAGTGGAATTTGTACATACCATCTACCTCCCGCTCCTCCGGCAGACGCTGGACAACTGGGTGGTGAGTATTATTACACTGTTTATCTAAGTATTATTATGATCCTCCGACCGCACAGTATAAAAATGCTTGGTATAAAATAAATGTAGTGGGTAATACTTTTTGGGGAAAGAGAAGGACAGAAAAGAAAAAAAAAACGAGATTAATACCTCTGGTTTATAAGTAGGGCACCATAACACATGTACATTATATCCAAGCACTAACGGACCCGATACTCGGTAGGAGTAAAGAGAAGGACAGAAAAGAAAAAAAAACGAGATTAATACCTCTGGTTTATAAGTAGGGCACCATAATACATGTACATTATATCCAAACACTAACGGACCCGATACTCGGTAGGAGTAATGCATTTAAATGTGGGCGCCGCTGTGGTACAAAAAAGTATGCGTACGTACACTTGCAAGTTCCTTAAACAAAGTGCCAAACTAGGTAAGAACACATAAGGTATTGAAATAACTAATTGTTCTCAAAGAAGAGGCGTTTTATAGGACGCGTTTATCCTCTTGTATCGCGCATGAAGGTAGAAAAACCCGTATGTCGCTCTAATTCCCCTTACCGACTGTTGGGAATAGATATGAGTAAGAGAGGTACGCTCGCGTATACGCGGGAATCGAACACGCGTGCTCGTGAGTATGGCACTAACTTTAGAAATACTCACATAAGCAAAGCTTTTGTCATGGTGTAGTCAGAGAGCTAATGAAACAACAGATATGGGGACGTTGTAGACAGCTAAACGCACCTCCACGTTTATTTGACCGAAATAAAATATTGTTAAATGTAAGAAGATACTTTAGAAAGAAAACAGAATATAATCACATATAATGGAATATTCTCACTCTTAGGCAATTTAAACGTAAGGAGCTTCCTTGTAGTGTTTGCATGAGTTTACTGATAAACATTTCCGGTCGCTATTATTGTATGTCGATAATAGTCTCTTCTTACCTTGAAATACACAACGTATAGAATATACTTTACGTAGTCTGTTTGTGTAAATGAGGGAATTATGTGTGAGGCAATGAATTTAAAATGTATGTAGAGAACCAAAAACTTAAACAAACCATCTGACACGAACAGGACAATTTATTAAATTAAATATAACATAAAACAATCGCAACCAAAGCAATCTCAACGAACAGATAACCAACTACACTATAACGTAAAAGAAATTAAAATTTTCCAATCCTTTGCTTAGGCAAGAACCAAATTCAACGTAACATATAATAAGTATAGTACAAAAAGTTACAAATTTCCGAAAAATAGAAATAGAATAGAAATGGTTTAGCAAGAGGATAGGGCGGAGGCGGAGGAATATTATTTGTACGATTAGCTGTACTCAAAACTATCGAGGGGGGTAAAAGAAATATTTAGACGTCGCGTGCAGCGCACATATATACAACATGTAATACTTACCAAAACACTAAGTGTAATTTTAAATACCAGAATTATAACAAAAGATAATGAACTAGGCTGCAAAGGCACATTTGGCGTAACAAATGATGCATTCGGCATTTGAATATTTAACAATTATTATACAAAATGGAGGAGAGTAACCTTTATTACAATGGCACTGAAAGGTTTTATTACATATACCATTAAAACAAGAGGGATGTAGAAAATGTTTGACAAAAGTACACATTCGATTTAAACAAAATTTATTTTTACCACATCTAAAACAGGTATCATACACGCGTTAATCGAGACCAAAACAAGATTGTTTTCAGAACCAATAGATTCATAAAACTATGTTTAGAATGGCCAAAGGATTAAAACACAGTTATCTGGGTTACTGTAACAACTGTTGAAATTTCCAGAACCAAGAGTTGGAAAGAAAATTAGAAATACCTGCATATGAGTAACACACGTAAATGCATCAAAACAGTTATCTACTGATGCGGCGGCAGTAAATATAGACAGAGATAAGCAACCACATCCTTTTAAAGATTACCACACCAGACAGAAACCTTTTAATATTTAAAGTGACAGTCCAAGAAATATAAACTAGCGAGAAAATAAGCGTTGAAATAAAAGTATTTTGATAAAGAGAATTGCTAGATAATTACATGTGTAGATTATGTTAAAAAATTCCGTTGAAGCATGGGTAATCTTAAATTTTTTTAAACATTATGTTGCTAATCGCATACATTTATAGTGCCGTACTGAAACACTGTTATATTGACTGTTTATTTCCCAATGGAAATAAAGCGATGCAGTACCATCATAAAGATATATGCTTGCACTTTAGCATTCATAGGCTAAATAAATTAATTATAATCCTAGGCAAATGCAGCTGAATAAAGTGTTCTTTTGAAAAATCAACTGATTCGAAAATAATGCAAATTGTAATCTTTAGAGACGAATCACTTTAAATATGCTCCAACGATTACACTTAAATGAAAATACAAAAGTATTTTAATTATAAAATGTTGAATTTATAACCTACTGAAAGAAATTGACAACAGCAGTATAAATTGAAACATCTGGCAACGAGACTACATTTACGATATCCAGTGCTGGCAAATACGATTTCTCCCGTGTTAAACAATTGACAAGCAAATATTTGTTTTGTATAGCCGTAAGAATTAGTGAAGTTAAATGATATTTTATGTGCTTCTTGTGTGTTGATTTTCATTCTCAATGATAACATAGTAACATAGTGGCCATTAATTATCTTGCGGAAAAAAAAAAAGTGAATTTGAAAAATCTTTGATAAAGGTTTGTTGAACAATGACGCATATGTTACGAGGGAGAAGATACTAATTTATAGTCTTATTATTTTCTGAACAGTACATGTGCTTGTAGGCTTAAGTTTTTAAAATAGGCTTTAACTATTGCTACAACCTACTGTGTGCTGTAGCATATAGGATATTTCTATTATCAGTGTTTATTTATATTATTGTTAATTACGTCTGTGTTCTTTTCGTTTGCTGGTTTGTTCGCTGATGCCCCTGAAATAAGGTATTTTAAGTAATGTTTTGACCACGAGCGGGACAGTAATACTGTTCTAGAGCAGGAAAAGGGGCTTCCAGTGGTTTATTAACTAAAAAAAAAAAATATTATTGATATGGGTGGTTATTTAATGATTAACTGAATAAGTTTATTAAATATTTATTTCATTTCTCATTTATTTATTGTATACACGCATTTCTTGTGTATATGAGAATTACCTTGAGTAATAGTCTCGCTATAATTATTTAACTGGGAGGATTTATCATTAGTTATAACTATCATTGTTAATATTTAATATTTATTGATTTAGTTATTAATTTTTTCTATAAACAATAAGTTCCGAAGTTCTATAAATCCTGATAAAATTAGACTTAATCTTAACTGCAAACGTTTACAGTATATCTGGGTCCCGGCGTCAGGGGTTCAAATCCCGTTTCACTCATTTATATAATTAATTAAATTATTTGGTGTGATGTATATACTCCTATTTTTCACAGTTAATAATTTAAGTTGTTAGCTTTCGCATAAAAATAGCAAGCTTGAGTTGATTGCGGCGGTGCGCAATGATTGTTGCTATTATCATTAGGGCTGTTTATGGATATTTAAACTATTAATATACCGTGGTCATCATCAGCTTATTGATGTGTAAGCTAAGTGTGGAAATCAGCTCGTTGTTATTATCACAATTCTCACGGTTACAAGGAAATAAATATTTATGAACAATTAAGAAAACATTTAAACCTCTCACCTTCCTATGTAAGACCCCTCTTTATTCATTACTTACTCTCTACATTATTATTTAATACCTACAAATAATGCTGCTGTATTCATGGGGAAGGAGTGTGTTTGTCACTTTACTTCCCTTTCTGCACCTGTTCGCTAACTACAACCTCCTCAACTTTATCTGCCGTTTTTACTATAACTCATCGATTTATACAGCACTACCTAATAGTCTTATACATACAAAAAAAAAATACAAAAAAAACACTTACGTACTAGAGTCCTATGGGTAACTTATGTTACCCTTAAAGACTTACTCTTTTTTTTTTTTCTTCTTAAAAAAACTCACCCTAGTACTTATTAAGCCTTATTTCCTACCTAAATGCCTAGTTACCTAGAGGGAGATACTCTCTTTTTCTTTCTTTTTTCCACCCGTGTCCAACCTATCCCTGCTGAACATAGTAGGGAAAGAGCCTAGACGCGTGAACTGTTTATTGCTTAAAGCGATGCCCAGTGTGTGACTTAATTACATAGTTTACAGGGAATAATTTCTTAACAACCACAAAGGGACCATAGTATCTGTGCAACAGTTTGGTGGTTTTCCCTTTCTTGCGGACCGGGGTAAATAACTGGCCTGGTGTAAAACTAACAACACGGCGTTTCCGATCAAATAGGCGTTAGGATTTCACTTCAGATTTAGTGGTGTTATCCTTTGCCGCTTTTCTAGCTTGCAAAATTTGCTCCTGCGTATTTTTAATAAACATATTTTCGGTCTCAGCCTTTAATTCCACCTCTTCTGGCAGTGTTGGCTGCCGGCCATACATAACAAAAAACGGTGTTTCCTTAGTCGTTTCCTGCTTTAGCGCCACGTCCCAGTCGTCTTGCCTCGATGAGCAATAGTGACTTAGCATATTTACAATATTTTGGTTTCCGCGCCCTACCAACCCGTTACACTGTGGGTTGTATGCAGTGGTAAAAGTAGGTTTCACCTCCATGAGCTTCCACAGCTGTTGGGTTACCGCACTCATGAACACAGCGCCACGGTCGCTCAGAAGCCTCGCCGGGGCACCATGTCTACAAATAATACGTTCCAAAATAAACCGAGCAACATATTCAACTGTGGCCTTCGGCAGCGCATCTGCTTCCAAATATCTTGTAGCGTACTCTATAGCTGTTATAATCCGCTTCTTGCCTGATCGTGACTTTGTGAAGGGCCCTATCAAATCAATTCCCCAGCAGTCACCAACCTCGGTTACGGGTATGGGTTGCAACAAACCCCCCGGCTTAAGGTTTCGAGGTCCCTTACGGGACTGGCAACTTGAGCAGGTTTTTTCGTACCTTTCTATATGCTTTCGCATACCAATCCAATAATAGCGAGACTTTTAGTAAAAGTCTTAGTGAACCCGAGATGCGCCCCCAGGGGGTGGTTATGAGAAGCATAAAGTATCTCGTGCTTCAAAGACTCCGGGACGACCATGAGATGGAGAGGACCTGAGGATCCAGCGTTCTTCCGGTACAGAACTCCTGACTTTAGCAGCTAAGTTGCCACCTGGCGGCATATTTTAGCTAGGGCTCTAGCCGGATCTTCCAGGGCTGGAATGATAGGGAGCAATTGGGGGTCTTTTCTTTGCGCATCCGAGACCTGAGCGGCGGTTAGTAGACAAGTTATTAATTCGTCTGTCTGTGCCAGCTCTTCTGGGCTTGCTGTATCAATAGGGAATCGGGAGAGAGTATCTGCATCTGTATGCTTTTTGCCTGACTTGTACACTATTGTATAGTCGTACTCCTGTAACTTGACAGCCCATCTGGCCAACCTCCCTGTTACATCCTTCAGGTTGCGCAGATAACAAAGGGCATGATGGTCGCTAACTATTTGTATCGGATACCCGTATATAAAGGGTCTAAAGTGACATACGCATATATCATCGACAGCAGCTCTTTTTCGGACACGCTGTAGTTTTTCTCATATTTATTGAGTACGCGGCTACTGTAAGCTATAGGATGCCATGCTCCATTAATCTCCTGCAGAAGGCAACATCCTACACCTTCTCCACTGGCATCTGCATGTATCCTCGTTGGCGCTCCTGGCACATAGTGCGCCAACACGGGTGTGGAGGTTAAGGAGTTTTTAAGCTGGTCAAATGCTTGTTGGTGTTCCTGCGTCCATATAAAGTCTTGGCTTACCTTAGTGAGTGAATGAAAAGGGTGTGCTCTAGTGGCAAAGTTTTCCACAAACCGACGGTAAAAGCTGAACAACCCCAGTACACGGCGGACATCCCTCACTGTCTTAGGGGCGGGAAGTTCTCTAATAGCTCTTATCTTATCCATATCCGGGGTAATCCCTGCCTTAGATACCTCAAACCCCAACAGCTTAATTTTTGTCATTACAAAGAAATATTTCTCAGGCTTCAATTTGAAATTGCACTTTTCTAATCTCTGAAGCACTTCCTCCAAGTTTACCAAAAGATGTTCAAAGCTCTCCGCAAAGAACAGGATATCGCCAAGATAGACAATCGCTTTCTTATACTTAAGGTCCCCGAGCAACTTGTCTGCTAGTGAGATGAAAAACCTTGGGGCATTCACTAATCCGAAAGCCATCCGATTAAACTCCCAACATCCCTCACTAGTAATGAACCCAGTATACTTTTTACATTCCTCAGCTATAGGGACCTGGAAATAGGCACTTAATAAATCCAACGAACAATACCGTTTCGAACTCCCTAAATAGCTGAACAAGTCATCAATGAGGGGTAAGGGAAACGACGATTTGACTGTTACACTGTTGACTTTCCTGAAGTCCACACAGAACCTCGTTGTTAAAACCCGCTTCTTTACCAAAACTACCGGGGATGCTCACGGGCTCGAAGAATCCCGGATAATACCAGCATCCTTCATTTCTCTAACCTGATTGTCAATTATCTGTCTCTGATGAGACACCCGGTAGGGTCGTTGTTTGATCGGGCTGTACCTAGATCTTGTAACCTAGTGGCAAAAACATGAGAATGTTTCTTTAGTAAAGTTTATAAGGCATATCTCTGCCGAACACTGAGTTGCGAATTCAAATGAACATTAAAGTCGTTAACTTGAGCATCCGAAACATCTTGGGTATTCCAGTTATTAGCTTGTACCAGTGCCACGTCATGAATTTGTGCCAACGATGTGCCTGTAAACAGGCTTTGTGACGTCGCCGTATTGTTATGCACCGGCACCCTTATTTCTGATGCCGCTACGCACATAATAGGCAGAATTTGGTGGTGCTTTTTCTGCATCAAGCCTACAGACGGTTCTACCAAAATATTGCCAGCATGTTGGCCTGTTAGCTGGATGGCTATGTAAGTCGTGGAGAAGGGGGGTAAGCGCACGTCTTCGGACACTGCTGCTTTACATGCCTTCTCCCCGGTCTCTGGTTCAAGTGTAATTTGCGCCAAGGGATAATGTTGCTGCTCACCACATGGGAAAGAAATGTGTCGATTTTGTGAAATACTTAGTCCCACTGTGGAGGAATGAAAATCTAAAACCGCGTGGTACCGTTTAAGAAAGTCCATAACTAGTAAAATACTGTACGGGAAATCGCAACAACCAACAAATCTTCCTCAAAACAAGTATCCCTTAACTGAAATTGATGATATGTGTGAAAAGAAACATCTAAAAGTTTGTTATCAGCTGTTTTAAGGATGAAGGGATTTGTCAATGGTAGCTTGGGTCCATATACAAAATGAGAACTAACAATACTAACGCCACTCCCTGTGTCCAACAATACATCCACCATGGTGCCCTTTATAGTGCCTTTGAGAGTCAAAACTTTTGCTGGTGTGATGGTGTTAACGTGCCGGACGTCCTTGGGTGTGTTTTCCAACGTCACGGCCGACTTGGATGTGACGGACGCTCCCCGTTTGGGGGACTCTGATTCCTAGAGCAATTAAGGGCCACGTGGCCCGGGCGGCGACAGTTAAAACAAATGGGCCTCCCATCTTCTGTTCTCTCTGCACGCGGGCGTCCCTGGCCCATCGGGCGTCCTCGTTCTGGGCCTCTCCCTCTATTCATGTTCCCTCTGAATGAGGGCCGTGGAAAGTTCCCCATTGGCCTACCCCCAGCTGTAAACTGCTTCATTTGTTGTTGAAGTTCCCTCATCCCCTGCGCGAGGTTCTGAACTTGTTCCGCCAGGCTTGAACTATCAATGGCGGATACAGAAGGACGGGGGGCGACCATATTGTCGACCCTCTGACCTGCCAAATACCTGGCAGTCTCAATCCTTCGTGTATATTGCACTAAGTCTTTTACTGTGCGTGGATCTGCTGGCAACACTTGCTCCAGAAGTGACGGCTTCAGACTTCGCAGCATATGCCTAATTTGTTCCCTTTCCGACATATTAGGATTAACTCTATCACACAGCGCTAACATCTCATACACATTTTTCCGTAGGTTCTGTAATCTCTTGTAACCGCTGTCGAAGCTGAAATTCTAACACATCTTCTTCAGCGAGCGCAGCGAAAGCTTTTTCCAGTGCGTTTCTCAAATCACCCCACAGATACCCAATGTTGCGCGGGACAAAGGTTTGAAACCAATTAGCCGCTGCTCCCCTTAAATAACATGGTAAGTTCTGATTTTTTTGTTCGTCACCCCACCCGTTGGCAGCCGCCACAGTATCAAAGTTGTACAAGTACATTCTAATGTCTTGAGCAGGTTTTCCTTCAAACGTTCCAGGGTCAATTACGGGCCTGGCGAATGGCAGAGTTGGGGGGCCCAGTGCGCCTCCAATTTTGGTACCTGAATCTGGCATTATGGTTTTACTATCCTCCTCTAATACACCTATATCCCTACTAATTATATTTTTATCCAAGTCCCCAACACTCCTACCCGTTCCCGCGAAAACCGCAGTGATTCCTGTGATCTATCTATGCAGCGAACTGACCTAAGTCTAATTTCTGACATATATTGATTAGTATCCTGTAACTCACTTGAGATGCTCTGAAGATCCTTTAACGTATCAACGCAAACTTTTATATCGGAATCCTGCAATTTTACGTATTGCTTGTAGAGCTTACGTATTTCCTTTGAAGTGGGGCTATCACTTCAAAAGTTATCCAAAAGGTTACGCGACATAAAGCATGAAATTTAGCATTTCGACCAACAGTTAGGCGGGAGGACTTCACCCAGACAGAGCAACAAATACAGTATACATCCCAAGCAAAACAAAATACAAAGACATAGGCCTAGCGTAACATTATCACATTGCATGACATACGAGCGTACACCAAAGAAATCATAATTTTGAGGTATCCATCATCCAAAAGTCAGCCTTTCTACTAACAAAAATCAGCAATGGTGTGGCAGAAAAAAATAGATGTTTGGGATCTATACCGGAATTTTCACAAAGTAAATAGAGAAGCCGGCAGCCTCCACCAATAAATGTCACGACTACTTCGTGGACATTTGGGGAGCGTAGCTAGGTAGGGGTAAAGCACTTATAACTACTAAGTACGCACACCAAGCTAGTTGCTAAATTCTTATTTAATTGATGTTCCTCTAGTATACATAACGTTTGTAGGGATGAACCCTGTACTTTATAGATTACATACTACAATATGTTTATGAGCAACAAGGCCCTTCGGCCGTACTTACCGGGAGTGATGGGTCAAGTTGGAATATCGAGGATCTACTCGTTGCGTTTCTTGCTATCAGCCTCTCCGTTAATTTCGAGAGTCTCACTCTACTTCCGGTCATGTCCCTGGAGTTATATATACACAACTCCATATCCTGTCAGATTGACGTCATTATGACTTTCCCGATCCCTCGAAAACCCGGAAATGTGGTAAACCGCAAGAGATCCGTAAATCCCGAAAACAGGACGCTGTTCCATCCGCGAGGATGGACTCTGTGGCCCAGAGTGGAAGTCATATAAACTAAAATAGCTTAAAGAAAGGTGCGACTTCCACTCTGTGGCGCACATGTTTAAGTCCGTAATTTCCGGAGACTTACAGAACTCTAAAGCTATTAAATTCAGGTCCTCGATATTCCAGCCTGTGACAACATTACTTTTTGTTTTGCAAATGGATATAACAGCTACTATACCTGGTGATAAATTTCGTGTCTGTGGGTTTTGGACCCTGCCGTGGCTCGTGAGCAGAATCTCCGAAGTTGAAGCCGACATCTCCTGTTGATTATTCCTGCATCTGAAATGATGGATGCCTGTTTGGCTAGCTCTGGTTGTTCTAGATTTAGGAGACTGGAATACATATTGAAGAGCTCAAGTCGTAGACGTGACTATATGACTATAACAAGACACAAAAATGTTATATAAATGTTATCTTTATTCATCTTGTAGTAATGATTACGTACTAACGGCATGGCAAACACTGAGACATTGACAGCGTGACACCCACTCAGAAATAATATAGGAATGGAATGAATTCACATTGACACAAAGTCATTTCACTATAATAGTAATAATAATAATAATAATAATAATAATAATAATAATAATAATAATAATAATAATAATAATGTAAGATCCCTAAATGATCGACCTTGTTCTTAAGCGCGCGCAAATTTTGGTGAACTGACATAGACGTTACGTCTATAGAACCTGGAGTTTAACGTCTGTCTCGGGGCTCTGGACCACATTATATACACGGGCAAAAATGAGCGCAAAATGTGACGTCTAGCCTTGTCATTGGCTACTTTGCGTCTTTAACAAAACACAAGATGTCTTCCAGTGCATCCACTCTAAAGTGGAACGTGCTCTCTAATCATGCGACTTAGATTCACAAGGAAAACATATGGTGCTCTACCTACTCTCTCTGGGAATCCATAAAATTGCAGTCAACATATATAGATGTCTCACTCACTCTAGCGGACCTCATTATTACAATACAAAGAAGAATGTTTTTCTGTAACCTGCACTTCTTAACTGAAAGGAAGTCATTACATGAATTGTGTCACGTATGACTTTAGATAATATAACATTTAACATACAAGAAACATTATCCTGAGTGTGTTGTATTGAGTTGCATATATATATATATATATGCATATAAGAATCTTAATAAAAGAATGTTAATACATATAGTATAAGTATCATCAAAGATACCACCTCATTCGTCTTTTTCCTCATTTGAATATTCTATTTTATCAGATGTCAATATCGGCTTCCTGGCTTATCCTTGAGTAGGTATTATCAACAATTATCCTGTGTTACACCTCATAATACTTGTAAGAGAACCTCTATACATTATAAGGGTGATGTTACAAACCTTCTGCCTATTTCGCAGCAATGACATCTTGGAAATTGCCCGATACATACTTCTTCACCGCGCCTGCAACAGCACAGTCATATCTTCCTTTGCCAATACCAACCTAACAGCCATTAGCATTATGACAAGAAGCTGGAATTCCTAATCTAATTCAATCTCAGCCATAAAAAAAAAACATGATGTCAGCCTCCCTTCCACTATAAAAATTAAAGTAGGATACCTAGTACTTCATTTACAACGCTTCACGTATTATTTCAGATATTCTGTTGGAAGAAAATGCAGATACTTGAAAGAGACTGAAACTGTGACTGATTATTACTGAAAAATGCAAGCAAACTACGTAGAGTCTGACTATTATCCAACTCCTTTCTCACACAAGGCTTGTGTGACAAAAAATAAATAAATAAAAAGAAACAATGAAATTAATATGTATAGGCTGTTTGGAGAGTCATTTGGCTATTCTTACGTAAATATCGCCATTATCTGAAATTATATTTCAGCCTGAAAATTAATACTTCTATATCACATATAAAAACCAATCACTTATAACAGATATCACTATTTTCTTTCTATTTACATCAGGAACAACCAACTCGCAAGCACGCTGTTTCTGGACTATAGGCACTGTGTTAGCGAGGCATACGCCTATAAGTCAATCACTGCTTCTTGCGTTACCAATGAAATATTAAGAATGGGGTGGTATCGCAGGAATACTACTTTTGGCGTTACCATTAAAATATTAAGAATGGATAGTAGCGCAGGAATACTACTTCTTGCGTTACCATTAAAATATTAAGAATGGATAGTAGCGCAGGAATACTACTTCTTGCGTTACCATTAAAATATTAAGAATGATGTAGTAGCGCAGGAATACTACTTCTTGCGTTACCATTAAAATATTAAGAATGATGTAGAAGCGCAGGAATACTACTGCTTGCGTTACCATTAAAATATTAAGAACGGGGTTGTAGCGTAGGAATACTACTGCTTGCGTTACCATTAATATATTAAGAACGGGGTAGTAGCGTAGGAATACTACTGCTTGCGTTACCATTAAACTATTAAGAACGGGGTAATGGCGTAGGAATACCACTTCTTGCGTTACCATTAAAATATTAAGAACGGGGTAATAGCGTAGGAATACCACTTCTTGCGTTACCATTAAAATAATAAGAACGGGGTAGTAGCGTAGGAATACTACTGCTTGCGTTACCGTTAAAATATTAAGAACGGGGTAGTAGCGTAGGAATACTACTGCTTGCGTTACCATTAAAATATTAAGAACGGGGTAGTAGCGTAGGAATACTACTACTTGCGTTACCATTAAAATATTAAGAACGGGGTAGTAGCGTAGGAATACTACTGCTTGCGTTACCATTAAAATATTAAGAATGGGGTAGTAGCGTAGGAATACTACTGCTTGCGTTACCATTAAAATATTAAGAACGGGGTAGTAGCGTAGGAATACTACTGCTTGCGTTACCATTAAACTATTAAGAACGGGGTAGTAGCGTAGGAATACCACTTCTTGCGTTACCATTAAAATATTAAGAACGGGGTAGTAGCGTAGGAATACTACTGCTTGCGTTACCATTAAAATATTAAGAACGGGGTAGTAGCGTAGGAATACTATTGCTTGCGTTACCATTAAAATATTAAGAACGGGGTATTAGCGTAGGAATACTACTGCTTGCGTTACCATTAAACTATTAAGAACGGGGTAGTAGCGTAGGAATACCACTTCTTGCGTTACCATTAAAATATTAAGAACGGGGTAGTAGCGTAGGAATACCACTTCTTGCGTTACCATTAAAATATTAAGAACGGGGTAGTAGCGTAGGAATACCACTTCTTGCGTTACCATTAAAATATTAAGAACGGGGTAGTAGCGTAGGAATACTACTGCTTGCGTTACCATTAAAATATTAAGAACGGGGTTGTAGCGTAGGAATACTACTGCTTGCGTTACCATTAAAATATTAAGAACGGGGTAGTAGCGTAGGAATACTACTGCTTGCATTACCATTAAAATATTAAGAACGGGGTAGTAGCGTAGGAATACTACTGCTTGCGTTACCATTAAAATATTAAGAACGGGGTAGTAGCGTAGGAATACTACTGCTTGCGTTACCATTAAAATATTAAGAAGAGGTAGTAGCGCAGGAATATTACTTCTTGCATTACCATTAAAATATTAAGAACGGGGTAGTAGCGTAGGAATACTACTTCTTGCGTTACCATTGGAATATTAAGAACGGGATAGTAGCGCAGGAATACTACATCTTGCGTTACCATTAAAATATTAAGAACGGGGTAGTAGCGCAGGAATACTGCTTCTTGCGTTACCATTGAAATATTAAGAAGGGGGTAGTAGCGTAGGAATACTACTTCTTGCATTACGAATAAAATATTAAGAACGGGGTAGTAGCGCAGGAATTGAAATAATAAGAAGGGGGTAGTAGCGCAGGAATACTGTCCAGAGTCCAAGAACAGGTCGTCCAGGTTTACCTGGACGGAGTGTAAGATCGCCACAGTACCTAACCGCTAAAAGCGGTTTTACCTGTGCGATATTATAGGGGAAAAAGATTTTGTTCACAAGCTTTTGTGTCTACGTCCGCCGGCGGTGTTAAAATTCCTCCGCAGCCTTAGGGCTGAGTGTAGTCGGTTACTTGGGTGGTCACCCACCCATGTGGTTACCACGCTCAATGCTGCTTAACTCGACGTGCCGCTGCAGGAATACTACTGCTTGCGTTACCATTGGGATATTAAGAACGGGGTAGTAGAGCAGAAATACAACTTCTTGTGTTGCCATTAAAATAATAAGAATGGAGTTGTAGAGCAGGAATAAGTCACAAACTGAGTTATGCATTTTTTAATACTTCTCTTGTGGTTGTATTAAATTATATACAAACAATCCAAAACAAATAAATTTAGCATTTAGACGTTTGCAGCAAAATGACAGCATATACCTGTAATATCATACTTAGTTTACTATATTTACTTTGTTAGTAGAAATTAGCACATTTTAACTCTGGAAAATGTTGTACAAATATAAATAATTAACCAAAACTTACTATACAGCAACAATATTATTAATAGAGGCTCAAATTCAACGAATTTAAATTGTGTAGCAAATTCATTGTTTAGAGCTGAATAATCATTAGCTTGCAGTGTGTTAAAAAGAGGCTGAAGTTAAAACGTTTTCGCACTTGCAATATCTGGAGACAAATTAAACAAACGACACTACCGCACATTACATGACGTAGTACACAGCATCTGATTCGTGTTTTAAACAAATGGTTGGCGTGGGCAACCTTCGCTTTAACGAGTGGCCTTCCATTGCAACACGGTGTTGATGACTTATCACCACTGCTATTGAGGACGAACCGACCACTCCCACTGCGTAGCACGCACTGAGGCAACACAGTACCGGGTTATTGTTGACTTATTTACAGCAATCAGATCAATATTTCAACACTGAAATAAACACCTGCCAGTAGATCGACAATTTTCAAGTCGCCTGTTTGGATAACATATTCATTAGAATCTCCTGCCGCTAGAACGACAACACACAAACTCTATTCATCTGCGATGGCGCCGATGGTCACATTTTTTGCGCGGGAAAGCACGGATAAAAATGAACAGTTGAGACAGCTCGAGGGCGACAATAATATGACATTTTGCCGTATGTGATCTCTCATTATACGCGTCCACATCTAAGGCAATTCATAGTTTTAGGCTAAGGATGTATGACATGGAGTGGCGGATGTTTACAAGAAAAAACATAGCACAGTACTGTGGAGGCACATGAGTAAGGACGGGCCTTGTTCATGTTAATTGAATATCGACCATGCTGCTATGTGGAGAGTTGTACATGAACAGCAACTGTACCCGTACAGTACGTATATGTTCGAGCTGATTATCCCTGAAGGCAGACATTTAGCCGTGTAGTTAAAAACTCTAAATAAGACCAAAGCAGTTGCATTCGTAAATGAATAAAAGTGCCCATAGGCGGTTTAACCTCACTACATCAAGATGAGTGCAGTTAAGTGAAGACAGTCCTTCCATTTCCGCTAAAAGCTGATACCACGAACATTTCGGAATAAAACTTCCATATGTATTACTTGCAGAAACATCCGCATTACTGGAATCTATAGGCTTATGTATTTCATTCCTCTAAATAACATGGTGACGGCAAAGTATGGGACCTGTTTCTTCGGATACACGGCAGAGCATTGAATTTCAGGTTTGAAAGTAAAATATTATGTGTTGATGATTCAGTTTAATTGCACAAATTAAGTTTAGTGCTATTATACTTTTGTTTGCATACATCATAAGCGTCCAATTTCAACAATTTATTTGAATAAAGTAAATAATAGCTTATAATATCAAGCGCAAAAATAAAATATTTGAGATGGTATACAAAAAAATTCGATGTCATTTAGAATACTTTCGATACGTAAAATTGCATAACAATGATATTAAGACTGGAGGCTTCTATGAAAGGTATGTTTTAAAATATGCTGCTTGACATGTAGAAGTAGTGAAGTTGATAAATGGGGATTTTGTAGAATAACTGTAAAGCAAAGTGTTTCACAAAAGTGATAATGCTTTTTTTTTTCTTTTGCACTCTTTGGTAATATGTTGTAGAAGATCAGATGTGGGAAGTGTGAAACGGTATGTCTCCAAGCTGAGTGAGCACATCAGCATATGTTTAAGTTAATTAGATTGATTAAAATGCAATTATCATATATATATATATATATATATATATATTTATTTTATCACAATATATATTGAAAGTTCAGAGGGACTGTTCCTGGAAAGATTATAACTTTAAACCCAGAGTTCTCAAGCGGCTATTTCAGTGTTTACGATATCTGCTTTTGTATTACGAGAGGGGAAAAGATGCTACTATTTAGTCACGTCTCGGAAAGAGAAAGTAGATGCGACACATAACGAGGGGAACCACGAGAAAATTGGAGTCAAGAATCACGTGAAAGACGTGTTGATCAATCGAAAATAATCACGTCACGTCAGAAGCGCATCCCAAGCTACTTTAGGCGCCAAAATGGGCCAATGAAATTGCGAGTTGAGAGTTTTTCGCGTGGGTAGGATTTGCTATACATGTAGAGTATTCAACCTAAATTTCACGCAGTTGAAATGTTAACTACACGCGGAACCTGCGACACCCAAAACAAGGAATCCATGTTAAAGGGTGAAGTGTCTATCAAGTTTAAAGACTATAATTGTAATTCAGCCATTGTCGAGAGTTAACACCGTGTGGAACTGGAGTAGAAAGTTAAAGAGCCTAGAATCATTCTCCACGTAACAGTTGCACTTTTCGCCGCGTAAATTTAAGTTACCTTTGGGCGCATTACGCTCTAGTTCGAGAGAAATTACCGAGATAGAATCGCATCAGGAACTGTCTCGCGAACGCTTGAAAAGGAAAATAAACCTTTGATCAAATGAAAGTGCCGACGTTTATTTTGAGCAAATTTCCCGTAACATCACTTGAGATCACCGTCACTCAATACCTGAGATAGATATAAATAAGCCTCAGTTGCTCGTCGCTGGGTTCACACATAGGCGAGGAGCGTCGGGAATCGACCTCACCGGCTGCAACGCCGGAGAGAGGACCAGTCGTCGCTGCGCAGCCCAGTACCTCAGGTACAGCTGCCTGATCTTCCAGATCCTACAAGTGATAAAGAAATTGTTAAGTTAATTGCAAACAAAATTGATTATGAAAATTAAGTTTCCTGTTTATTTCTTTAGTAACATTAATGTTGAGGTGGATTATAAAAACATTTAGTTACTGAGTCTAGCCTACCTTAAGCACCTAAACATGGTCGCGTTAAAACATCTGTTTTAAGAATATTGTTGCACGGCAGCGGCCGGTTAACGGACAGGGATCTTGTCAAAACCTTATCCGACTGTAGTGCCCACTACAAGCCCAAAAACCCGGTAAGATGACTTTCCGAACGTTCTGTAAATAGAGCTTAGACCGAGCATTCGACATACTCGGACAACCGAATCATTTTGATTGTTCTATGCTTTTGATGATGTATTTTTTTTTCTTTACAAATGTACACAGTAGGAGAGTATTCCACACAAAAATTGTATACATACTATTCCCTGAATATATTTTCTGAATTACCCGGCTAAATAAAACGTTATGTGTATGTGTCTATGGAAGCTAATAATAAGTCAGTTAAATACCAAGTTTATATTTAAACATTTCTGCGTCTTTCAGGGATGCAACCCGATGAATTTTTATAAAATTCCTCAACCTAAACAGCAGTAAACATTTTTTTCGAACATTATAATACCGTATTTTAAAGTATTTTCATGACAAACGAAATGTACATTTGAATTGTGTGCTACTAATCTCTAAGTCCTCTTCCTCTGGATGACTTTTGGATAACTGGCAAACCGCGAGAGAGAGAGAGAGAGAGAGAGAGAGAGAGAAAGAGAGAAAGAGAGAGAGATAAATTTTCACCACTCAGCCAATGTAAATCTCGTTAAAATATACAATTTATGCCGCATAATTCTTTTATATACACCCAGCGATATGCAAGATATCCATTGTCACATTAAAATATATAGGACGGGAAGCCGTCATTCGTTTCATGTATCACTTTTATTCCTGGTCACATGCGACCAGCTTTTAAAGGATTTGACTATCGCTTTAGTCTAGCGTATTCCCTTATTTACCTCCTACTTCTTGCTAGTAGCAGTAGCAGTAGCAGCAGCAGCAGCAGCAGCAGCAGCAGCAGCAGCAGCAGCAGCAGCAGCAGCAGCAGCAGCAGTAGTAGTAGTAGTAGTAGTAGTAGTAGTAGTAGTAGTAGTAGTAGTAGTAGTAGTAGTAGTAGTAGTAGTAGTAGTAGTAACCTAAAATGTTTAATTTTACTCCAAATTAATCCCAACGGTATATCATATTAACTCCACACAAACGCTTTCCAACATAGTACTGAATGTTTATGACGTAGGTACTTGTGGTAGACTCAAGAAGTAGGAAAAAGTAGAAAAAGTGTTTAGACGTAGTGCCACGTAATGTTTTCTGTCAACGCCACAAGTTCAGACTTCGTTTGGGTGCAACAGCAGATTTATCGATATAGCGCATTGAGGCCTCAAACCGGAAGAACCGTTTACTCATCCGCTTTACTTCTACCAGCCACAACTCTAACAGATCGTTAAAAAGCAAATATTAAACTGTTAGACTAGTTGCGTTTCTGCAATATACCTGCTATATATTTTAAGGAATTGTCCAGTGTCAGATCCGAGGGATAACTTCTGAAACGGGTGACCTAAAAGTATCAGATATCTAGCATGTGCCACATAAGCAATATACATTACAAATGATGTATAAGAAACTGCTTTCGATAGTTTGTAACTGCGAACTCTTCAAGTGGTATGTAGATGTACAAAGAATGTCACAAGAAAGATGACCGAAGCTTATTTACCCTTCTAGTGGAACTAAGCTCGAAGATTCACTGGCCCTTTCTACAAAATAGCAAACTCCATAATGTACGGAAAAACTCCATATTCTTTGCTTACCAAGAACAATATAATTCTTATTGGAAAATTCTACATGGAACATACAGACACACACACACACACACACACACACACACACACACACACACACGTACACCTCTTCACAAAAACCAGATGCCTGAGTGCTCTTACTGTAACACTTGACCACATCATCTGCTACTGCGAGCATTATGGCCACTACAGGAAAATCCACAACATTCTCAACAAACTTCGCAGAGCTATATAAGATACTCAAGCATGTCTAAATACCAAAACGTACCTTCGAGATAAAGGACTTCTCGACAGTGACATTTAATGTGATTCATTATTTGTAAATAATTCAATTTGTTAAAATTCCATTGTTCAAATCAGTTATGTTCACCATTCTGTTACTGTTTGTATATTGCTAGATTTAACATAAGTTCTATTGCTATTGTTAATTCTCTTATCTTTTGTTTAGGTTATGGAATTTTATATTGCTACAGTTACTATGGCAGACTCACAACCTAATGGCGGGTGACAGGAAGAGCTGGACAACAAAACATCCAATAAAATTAGCATGCATACCAAGTTTAGTCACACACCGTGATGTAGTAATTAGCATGCTAGCTTCTAAAACTCGAGGTTTCAGGTTCAAACATGGCGGAGGATGAAGGTTATTTTTTCTCAGATGTAAAAATTCTTAACATGGCTTCCTACAGTGCTATCTGTGTAAGACGAGCCGAAACCTCCTCGCCATGATACATAGGGACACACTCACGAATTAGAAATTAAAATTCAATTAAGGAAATGTCCTAACGATGCCCTATGCTCCACTAAGGAGCTGCAGGAATTAACTAACACCAAGTATATGTTTGCTTCAGTAATACAGTAATACTCTATTAATTGTTTTCATTTCATCTTATTATTGCATGTAACCTCATCCCTATCCTTTAACGAGTGGCAACATCGCGCTTCTTTGCCACTCAATTTTGTGCCTGCCAAAGTATGGACTTGTTTTAAAACGTATTTGTATAATCTAATGATGACCTAGTTGTTGGACTGACGACAGATAAATAAAATGTGTAAGAGCCCGAAATACTTGATGTGATGTTTAAGGCATGTAGAAAAGAGGACTTAAAGAAGATAGTGGCAAGATAGAAGATCTATCCAATTAGGAATAGGAATCCAAGGCAACTACTGAAAATAGGAAAGCCAGTATAAGTAGGTATGCATCAATAATAATAACAACCTCACTGAGTTTCCACTTTTTCCGCGAAGTGGGTCACACTTAGAATCCATAGTTCCTTAAATGTGATGCATGATTACCAACCGAGTATCTGTACCACATCTCCAAAACGTATCCGCGCGGGTGATGCCGCCGTAAGCGCTTGTTGTTTGTAGGTCAAAGTCAGCACTATTGGAAGTTTGTACTTTATTTACTTACCAGTTATTGCAGAGAGATGGTCTCTGTTTATACGCTTATACAAAAGAACACAACTTCCGCAAAGCGCGCAGCGTTATTGCCTCACACAACATGATATCTCGGGGCACTGTGTACTATTGTCAGAATTGTGCTGCAACGAATAGCACACTATTACAATGAATACGAATGAAAACATCGTCTATATTCCGCACCAAAACGTATCGAACTTTGTCGTTTATGACTGATTCTGCTCTGTTTAGTATGAGCATTGTTTAAAACACGCTAAACAAACAAGTGGAATAGACCAAGGGTAAAAATAACTTATGAGTAAATTTATGCGCAGATCTTCATTCGTTAAGTACCTCTTCTAAGGCAAAAAATCTTATGTGTTCCATTCACATGACTTTCTCTACATCTCTGCAACAAATTAGTTTTAAAAAGTTTATGCTTCTATTTACTTCATGCTAACTGAGAAAAAAAAATAGCAGAAATGGCTATATTACTTGCTTCTTTGTAAGTAGAAGTGAATTAGGGGAGTACCATAGGTTAAGGTGATAGTCAAAAGCTGGTTGCTATGTGACTGAAGTTTCTTTGTATGAACAGCAGTTGACAAATTCCTGTATGAGAAAAGTATAAGTTTTTTAAAGCTGAAACTAAAAACAAGTAATATCTCAAAAACGACCAACTCCACGGAAAAATGTATATAACGTATATTGTATGTTTTAACATGCTCTACATTTTTGTGTGGTAAGTATTTGTCCATGTCTTACGGCTTATCAGTTATGCAAAATTCAGTAAAATTCATCCAGAATAAAGTAGTCTGTAGAGGTTATTCCCAGAAAATTCAAGATATGCATTTTATTTGTGATAGAAATGGTTTTAATGTGTGGTATTTAATCAAAAGAACCATTTTTAAGAAAAACAAAATTTTCGAAAATGCTTCCATGTACAGGCTAGTTTAGGGTAAGAGGATTTACTTGAAAATCTTCGTGTCGCATCCTTGGAAGATATCAAACCTAAATACCAAGTTTGGTATTTAACGGTCTTTTCGTTTTTGAGCTATACTGCCCACAGACACACACACAAACACACAGACAATCAGACAGACAGACAGACAGGCAGGCAGGCAGACAGACAGACAGCCATTTTTCTAAAAATGCTTTTTTTTTGCATTCAGGGGGTTTCAAAACATATATTTCCTGCGAAATCTCGGTATCGAAGTTTTAGTGCATTAAAATACCTTCTCTATACACTATGTACATAGTACGTGTAGAGAAAGTAATAAAAACTACAAAGTGTCACATTCACATGACTTGTTTACCCCATTATCATTTATATTGATATTCTTTTGCATACCGTAGATTTTTCCTCCATGTTAATCACAAATGGATTCATAACGCATTTCGTTGTAGATACTAGATGGATAGAGGAATCCGAATCGACAGTCAAATAATATGTTTTAAATGTCTTACTCTCTTCCATGTTATTGTGAGACAAAGCTGATCGTAGTGAGAGCACTACAAATTAAATGTAATTCATTTTTATTTACCATACAACCCAAAAAATAAATTTTAAACTAAATTGAATGGTTATCTAGGAAATGGCTGAGGCGAAAAAAAAATTATTTGAAATAAATTGTATTCTTAAAATATATGTATATTTGTATCTATCTCATAATGTTTACCAGTTACACAAAATTATATAAAAATGCTTTGAAGTCAGAAGTGTTTATTCATAGAATCTTTTGTTTTTCTGGATTCTAAATTTGAAATGTTTTGGTAGAATACCCAAATATACCTTAGGTACGCGAGAGAAAACAAATATTTCGACTTGCTGCATACAGCTTTCCTTAATCTATACGGGACTCAGAATACGAGAGGTTATTTAAGTACAAATTTAACATTTTTCAAACATTATGGATAAATCATTAGAACTTGTTGGTATTCCAGATGGTAGGTTGCATTCACAGGATTAGTTGTGCATTTGTTTTTCTAGCATCCTCGTTTATTCCAAACTTTGCATTCCGACTACCTAGTCATCTACTGCCGCAATGAATATATGAATTATACTATTAATTATATAGTTTATATTACTGGTAATATTTATATATTATAATATATAATATATTACATATACTTTACTGTAATTGGATATTAATTTCAAAGCACGGAAATAGCGCGGTTAGATATAGCGTGGAAAATGCAGTTGATGCTGTAGGATGATTTGTCCATTATGCGGGAATATACGCGGACGCATATTTTGGGAGATTGCGTGCACATGGAGGATGTTAGGACAATTTATGAAGTGTTTTTAATTTCAAACAGACGGAGAACAGCAAACTTGATTCTGAACAGCCAAAACTGGTCAGGCATGGGTGCATACTTAATAGAAGTACTGTACTAAGAGATAAGGTTTTTGAAATAATTTATAGACATAGTTGGGAGTGCGAGTGTAAGAAACGGTGCCATAAGGGTAAAGTTTCTTTTGTTGCTTTGTTTCTTTTGTTGATGTGCGTTGCGTGTGTGTGTGTGTGTGTGTGCATTTCCAGTGTTTTGAATATAACATAGGGGTAAGCAATTTTTTCAATTTAATAATTTTAGAAAACATGCACAGTCATCCAACCCATGCAACTGTGTGACGCAATTGATGTAACGTAAGGTAATTAAACATTACCATCGAAGATAATAATTAATAATAAGTTAGGTAAATAGTTGACTAAGATTATTATTCTAATGTTTATGCACTCACCTTTTAGTTTATTTATTTAACGTCGTTTTAACTACCTGGTCATATGACGATGGTTCTGATCGTGAGAACCTTTGATCTGTGAACAATACCTGTATCGCTCCGCCCAAGTAGACTGTGCAATGGTGCCTTCCAATCTGGCTGATTTTTCAAAATCTATACTCAGATGGTCACATTTGTACTCAGAACGCATACAGCTATCCTTCAAGGTCTCGGCCTTATAAAACATACTGCTTTTCTCTGTGACAAGTAGATGGGACTGGGGTAGTCCGGGGTAGCTGCTTTCACTGTCCATGGATCGATGGCATTGTAACCACAATTACTTAAATAGTTTTCAGTTTTACTTTTGTTCTAGCTGAAGCTAGAACTTTGGACATGTATTCACCTTGGTAATGGTGTGATTTATTTTAGAAGATGAAGATTTATGTAAAAGAAAACCAAGAAATGTAATTGATTTTAGGCAAGAACGCCGAAATCATAAAATCGTAACCTATAAGCTGTTCCTCAAGCTATTGCAACAGAGTAATTTGCAGCGTTTAGTAATATTCAGTTCAGATGCATCACGGCATGTTGGCGTATATTAACAGTGGTTTCTTGATCACGGAACTTATAATTGGCCACATGTTGGCGAAGGATGAAATAATTTTCCATAGATAACACTATAGGATGAAATCACGTTTTGCGGTTGTAAAACACGACTATTTTAGCCCAGGGAGCTTTTCTTTCATGATATGGGGTTATTTGCGTGTATATAAACACTACACAAGGACCACTTCTCTTCAGAAGGAAGCCATCTTAAGGATGTTTAAGTTCGACAAAATCCATCACCCTTCGGATTTGAACACGAGGGTAATGTGGTGACCACTATACCACGGATGGCAACTTTTAATGTCATACTTTTTCTTGGGTGCTCGCCTACCTAGTCTTCATTTGGTACGTTTCGTATAATATTTGAAGCAGAGCATAGTGATAACATTGAAATATGAAATACCGATATCTGTCGACTTCAGTGCTAAGGTTTAATTTTGTAGATCCCCGATGTACAAGTAGTTCGCGGTAACCTATTCACCTTATTGACTGACGGCCGCACTTGTTTTTGGTTGTCACATTGTGGAAAGACAGACATGTGAGCTCTCCCTTCTTCCCTCCGACCATCGTTTCCCCATAAAGCTAGCGCCCAAGAGAAGATGCGGACATAGGATACATCTGTAAATTATGCACATTATGCACATACAGTATTAATTAACGATTAAGACAGAGAAGAAAATTGATGTTTTTAAGTTTAATATAATATGATGGCGATGTCGTGGTCGAGTGGTTAGACCATTCGCCTCCCATCTAGGCGGCCTGCATGAAGAAACTGTGGTGGACCAAACGGCGTCTGGGGTTTTCTGCGGGTCCTCCAGTTTCTCCCGTCACTTATTCCACCAATTGCTCCATGATCACCTTTATAATCATCCATTTCGCTTGCATATCATGTTCTCCACTTTTTTATGCTCATACCTGGCTACGGGCCGATCACTCGTTACAGGTTCTCAATTTTGTGGCTTCGTGCCGTTGGCTCCCCGACAGGCTTCTGACAACACTAATGGAAGGCAGAAATTGTGCTTTCTTCAGTAAATAAGTTTTATAGTGATTTCTCTGGTGATATGTATAAGTCACACAATTTAGAATGTTATACGGCATTAATCAAATTTTTGTTTAGAAACTCATGATGATGTGTGACCCATAACCAGACAAGAGGTTTTATATATATACTTATACTGATTAATCGAGATGAACATTTACAAAGCTGCTTTTATTAGATATTTTATTCAATATCAACACAGGACCCTTTTCAAAGGGTCCTCGGCACCGAACCTAGCTTATTGTACTTAGACCCCACGAAGGGGCACCCCCAGGAGGAAGGAAATGAGGAAGGAGGAGCGGCATCCCGGCAACCAGCTGAAATCTAGGGACGAGGTATTTATTCAAAGCATCCTTTTCTCTGCCACGCCACACCAATCACCATCCACTTTCAATCCTGAAAGAAGCCAAAGGACAAAAGAAAAAAACAATGGAAGCGAAATGAAAGACATTTGCAGGATTATAGAAACCTACCAACATTCGCCCGAAGAAAACCATGGGCCAGGTAGGCCGGCTACGGTTAGCGAACCCGGACCTTCCACAGATTATACCGCCTGAGCCATCCCGCTGGGTTATTTCATTCTAAGGTGATACAAGGCTGCAGCGATAATAAAATATTTAAAAATGTAGGATTTAGTGGCTTGAAATTATATTAGTAAACGAGGGTAAATTTCAGAGTACTTTTATAGAATTTGAAATCGGATTATGACCTATCAGTAGGCCTAGCAGTGCCGGGCATTGCGACTGTTTGTTAAATATTTTGTATACGTGGTTGAGCTCTTATGTAACCAGAGCTGTGATCAAATGCGCTAAATTTGCGAAACCTGCCTGTTGCAGGCAGTTTTCTCTATTGCAAACGATAAACATGACCAGCAATAAAGTTGGTTTAGTTCGCACGAACCACACAGCCACACATATTACTGTGATTGTTTGGATTAAAAAAACTTTCTGTAAGGGCTTTTATCTTTTTTTCTTCTGCTCATACTGCAAGTACGGAAGTATGTCCTGTTTTGAGGATTGCCAACTTATCCCTGTATTTGAACTGTCATAATCGGTCGTTTACTATTTGTGTAATTGCACATTGTTCGTCCATTTCAAAAAATTAGTGTTGGCAACTTAGTGCCCTGTACACTAATAACTGAATAATACTAATATATGCTAACTAATACTTAAGACTATTAAGGACCGCAACAGTAGTTAATTATGCAATAACTACAAACACAATGCACTCTTATGCTTTTAACTCCACGTGCTATGCAGAATTCCAAATAAGGAGGCAAGCCAGTGATGTCCCTGCGGTATTATTCGAGGACGTTCGTATGAGGTGTAGCGATTAGGTTTTCCGAAGCCTTCGCTTGCTGATTCCTACATTCCTCCTGCTGAACCCATCTACGTGATAATGTAGGGCTGCAACTTCAGGAATACGAAGCTCTATTCTCACTTCAGTTGGATAGTATAAAGAACGAGACATATTCCAAACGCAACGCGCTAATTTTCCATTAAGAGAAAATGGCTGATATTGCAATTATTATTTATATTAATTTATACTTTATTTCAGAGATAGCTTTAATGGCTCACAATATACGCCAATAATATACACAGGGTAATTACAAACTAGCCAATAAGATATAATGATAAATGAAGTGCGTTTCAACGAGAGGTACCTTTCCTGTTGATTTTACTTTCTCTCTCATGTGCATACAAGATAATAAGTAGAGAAGGTCTTCTTTTCACCAAATAATTTTTATCAATATTTTACCAAATATACATGTTTTCAAGTCCTTTAAATGCATAATTATTAAACTTCCATTTGTGTGTTTCTGAACAGCATAGCTCAAAAATAGAAAGATCGTTAGTTTCCCAACTTCATAATTTATTTCAGCACCGAAGGATGCCTCACAAAAATTTTAAAAAAGGTGCCCCCATTCCAACTACCCTTTACACTTTATGTTAAGAATTTTGATTTTTTTTAAAAAGAAATTGTTCTAACACTTTTAAAATACCCTATATTAAAGATATTTACATGATAAATAAAATGTATATCCTCAGAATTAAAATGTACTTTATCCTCTGAAGATCTCTTCTTTTTGGATGATTTTTGTTTAACTTGTAAACCATAAGAGATTGATAAAATTTTACGATACAAAAATGTGGTCTCGTTAAAACTAAAAATGTATGTCATATACAACCCGTCGTGGAATTAACAGTTTTCGAGAATTACTTATGTATTGATTTTAATTTTAAAATATTTAATACATTTCTCAAAGTGTTTCTTCTGATCAAGCAACAGATTGTCGATACATCACATAGCGACCAACTCATTCAAGATTTGACCATAGCTGTAGCCAAGAGTATTCCTTTATTCCCGTATATCTAAAAACATTTGTAATAGAAGTATTTCTGGAAATATTTATGTCAATAATCGCACGTGAAGTATTTATGTAAGAACATAGTTGTTGTAGAAACCCAGAAAAAGTCATGTAAATATGACATCAGAATCACTTTTATACATAGCAATTTTGTGTAGCTCTTACGGTTTAAGCGGGGAAAACTTCACAATTTACAAAATGTTCAGATGATTGTATTTCTCGTGAAAACATTAATAAATAACGAAAAGTACTTATTATAAGAATAAATTGGGTGATTTCGTTCATCCCTGGAATAACTCTCCTCAATTTAAATATCAAGTTAACATACTTAGCCTACGTTAAGCTCTTCCTAGATTGATAAGGACAGGAAAGAATCAGGCTCAGAGACGGTTTCTAAAATCCCATATTTTATTCAGGGAACCTCAGAAGCTCTATTTCCAGTGAACTTATAATATAGGCTTCTTTTGTAAAAATTTCCTCTTCCTCAGTGGAGAAGGTAAAATGGAAAGCTATTTCGAAAAATCTGATGTGTTCCATTCACATGGATTTCTCTATATCTTTGTAAATTATTATTGCTAAGAAGCTTATATTTTACTTATTTCATGCTAATCGAGAAAAATTAGCAGAAATAATCTTATTTCTTGCTTTATTGTAAGTTAGAAGCGAAATATAGGTTAAAGTGAAAGCCAAAAGCTGGTTGCTATGTGACTGATGTTCATTTGTTAGTATTGACAGGAGTTGACAAATTCCTGTATGAGAAAAGTTTTTCAAAGCTGAAACCAAGAAAAAGGAATATCTAAAAAACGATCAACTCCACGAAAAAATGTATATAACATAAATTGTGTGCTCTAACGTGCTCTACATTTTTATGGGTTAAGTTTTTGTCCATCTCTTACGGTTTAGTAGTTATGAAAAATTCATCCAGAGTAAAGTAGTCTTCAGAGGCTATTCCCAGAAAATTCAGAATATACATTTTATTTGTCAGGTAAATAACTTTAATATACGGTATTTTAATCAAAACCGTTAGAGACATTTTTTAGAAAATCAAAATTTTCGAAAAAAGTTCCATGAAAGGGTAGTTCGGGGTGGGGGTATTTTTCTCAAAATCTTCGTGTCGCATCCCTGGAAGATACTAAACTTAAATACCAAGTTTGGTATTTTACTGACTTTTCGTTTTTGAGTTATCGTGTTCACAGACAGATGGACACACACACGGACCTTTTTCTGAAAATACTTTTTTTGGATACACGGGACCCTAAAACATATATTTCCGGTGAAATCTCGGTATCGAATTTTTTGGTGGAGTGCAATACATTCTCTATACACTATGTACATAGTGAGTATAGAGAAAATAAAAATGAAGAATTGGCCTGCATATATTTAAACGTAAAGTTACATCACCCTTGAAGAAGATGCCTAAGATTGATCTTATTGGTTATTCTCTTTTCCTACGTTAGAGGGGAAAATATTTTGTGAATTTATAGTATACCTTCTGGGTTTAAAAGGAAACATAAGTGCACTTCTTCAGTAGCCCTGGTCTTAGTAATATTTTGTTTATAAGTACATATATTAATATATGGAATTTTTCTTATTTGTGATTTAAATTAATTCATGTTTTTTAAACTAATTTTATTTATTTCTTATATGTTTGAGCTGTGCAGTACAAAGTATGTGGGCACAAAGTATGTTTTATTTAACACAAACACACACACACACACACACACACACACACACACACACACAGGCTGTGCCGCAAGAATTGGCAGGATTGTAGAGGTGTCCAAGATAAACATTTTGAGTTAGGGAACTTTTGGACTAATGGATCTAAATTATTTGCTACAGAAAATGTCAATATGTTAAAGGTTCAACCTCCAACTATACCTTTATTTATCTGATATCTCATTTATTTGTATCTTATAATGAAATGTTTCTATTTTGTTGCGTTACATAATATAATTTATTCGTACTGACATGTAAAATAAATGTAATAAAGGATTAGCATGTAGGTGCAACGGATAACATTTCAACAAGAATTGCATTTAACATCTAAAGGGTCTTCTACATATCCCTCGAAGGAGATTCTAAATAGTGTCTCAAACACTGATATGTACGTACACATTACAATTATAGGAATCGTTCACATTTACGAAACAAAATTATCATTGTGGTAGATGAACTTCAAAAGAAAGAAAAATGGAGAACTAGCTCTGTGGTGAAACAAGTCTATATAAACCTAATTCAGAACTATGTACTAGTCAGAAAAGTGCATTCAACTATTTCATCTCTACATGAAAGGCAAATAGAAACGGACTTCGAGAAATACTACAATATTTGAAGCACAAAATATAACAGGTCACCAGAGAAAATGTTCATTGTGATAACATACAACATCCCTGCAGAGGTTGCACCTATTCCAGGAGTGTTGTGAACCTCGCTAAATACGAGTAGTTAAAGTTCGTGCCAGTAACCGCCATCTGATTCAACGGGCATCTGGTAAGCGAAGTTCTCAAGCAGCTTAGGATGTTAATCTGTATTGTCTCCGTTTCGCATCTCGTTAAAACAATTTCTTTCCTTACATATAATGTCTATCGTTTTACAGTCAATTTAAACACAATGTTTAGCAATTCATGGTTTTTCTCACAGTAGTCACATATAACCATTAGACAATATTTTCTCGTAGGATCACAGAGGCCTAAGTGGTTTTAATGGTCTACTTAGGGATAAATGTAAAGTTTGAATCTATATAATAATTAGATTTTTTTATCCGCCCCAAAAGTTGTTCAGTTAGTACGTTTTAAAACACACAATAAATAAATGTGTTCAACAAACCTAACCGTTTTATTGCATTAATCCAGTAGGTTCTTTGACAATTACTGCATTTGATATTGAACGCCAGGAAGGTATCACTCACAGTAAGTTGAGGATTCGTCGTCTTGGTTTCAGAAGTGCAAACTAAGAGCATTAGTGCTACTCAAATTATGTACCTCTTTAAGAAACACAAGAATATTAAAAATCTAAAAAATGAAAATTTCAGAGAGCGGTACGAACTTTGTACTTTGCGATTGGATGAATAACTTTATACCGACTTACCCACCACTATGTTATAGCGGAGCGCTCTCGCTAGCTACACATGATCTGAAATCAGCGGCGTGCACATTCTCAAAGAACAGGCAATTTTGCCGTTCATTATAGTGCGATTCAGAAAACGTGCCATAACTTTGACATTTGTAAAAGGGACAATAGGTCCCTATCTCATACTGTTTATCTAGGAACCTTCTACAATCCTTCCAATTTATGCGGTTCATATTCTGGGACACCCTGTGTATTTATATAAAGAGGGTTGTCGAATTTACATTTTCATAAACGCACGAATCAAGTGTATCATGTAACAAGAAGTAATGCAAATTAATTGTTTCTTTCCCAGTAGTCATGCGTAAGATATTGCTTGGAAGGTAAAGGGTAACACTAAAAATATAATTCCGTAGCCAGAATTTGAACCAGAGATCTCCTGGTCTCCCACCAATACACTAAAGTACAATTACAACGTGCCTGAAATTCTTCAACCGACTCTTGGTTTTTTTTCGGTAAACCATAAGGGAATATCTAATTATTTTGAGGTGACATACCCCAATGCAACTTACAAATTCGTAAATACTTCAACTCCCGGGCTTTCTAGCTTAAATATTAGATAAATTATAATGCAATATTTCTACCACACCAGTCGTGTGTAGGACAGGAGTTGGAAAGTTTGAGTCAAGGAAAAATTCAGTGACATAACCTAGATTTGATCCATGACACTGCATCTTCTGTTCTGACTCTACTATTCCAAGAGTTAGTGCATCTAAAACATTGTAAATTTTTATCAACAGATTCTTCGTTTTAAACCTGCTTCTCCAATGTATCATGTTGGACGGTTTGCATCGCTTCTATTGCCTGACCTTGCGCAGTTAGGGTTTGATTATCCACATTCAAAAATGTATTTACCCAACCAGGAGAAGGGAATTGTGCACGGAAAGTTACATATTAGTGGGTAAGCTTATAGGAAACAAGAATTAGTGATTGGAGCTTACTACCACTCACGAGAGTTACAAGATACTCGCGTCGTATTCCATTCCTCTTTAAGTTATTTCGATTCGTATTTTATATCTCACTTTGGCATTTAGTTACAAAGAATAAAAATGTGTGAAAGAAGAAAGCCAAACATTTTCAGTATTACCTTAAACTGTAAAAAAAAGTATGTTCCATTCTCAAAAATTAAACCTCTCATCAATATCAAATGGACGAAGCTTTAGGCACTTACATGTGAATCTAGAGTTCATAAACGAAATTACTTCATTTAAAATCTAATTAAAATATGATCTTTGATACACATCTGTGTGTGACGTAGTAACATCTGGAATGTAACAGACCTGAAGGCTTTACTGTAATTGTAGAAGTTGATTAAGGTTCTGCGGTCCCCATGAATTGCGTCCTCAGTTGCCTTGCGGCCAAGCTCTATTGTTTAGCTTTTTGTCGAATAGCTAGGGGTAAACAAGAGATGTTGTGCATCTCTATTATATTCGCTAAACTTCATAAGCGTCGTTTCAAAATGCATGGTCATCGTTGAATTTGGAAATAATTTATTTGGTAACGAATAGCTTTATTATTCAAAACATCTGATGAATTACATTCATATACCAGTTCTGCAAAAACTATTCCTACAAACATTTATTCTTCTACTTAGTTCATGCTAATTGAGAAACATTAGCAGACATGAGCTTACTAGTTCGTTCCTTATAAGCAAGGGGAATAAGAAAACACTAGACTAAAACCATACTTAAATCCTTTAAAAGCCGTCAATGTGTGAAGCAATTAAAATTCGTTTCTCTTTTGCATTCCCAGGAGTAGAACAAAGATATAAAATGAAAGTTGATATTCCGCTTGTGAAAAGTATAAATAGTTAAAATGAAACCAATAATGAAGAATATCTAGAGAACGTCTAACTCTACTATATGTGTATGTCACAAATTGTGTATTTTAATGAGATCTATATTCATTGTGCAGTACATCTCTATCTCCTACGGCATACGAGTTATACAGATGTAATTTAGAGAAAAGAGCAATTTTTTAAAAAAAATTACATGTAAATGCTAATTGGGGTGAGGATTTTCCTGAAAAACTTCGTCTGGCATTCTTGAAACTGACTAAACTTAAATACAAAATTGAGCTATTTGCTCACAGTCACCATACACTATTTTTTTTTGTGCTAAAAATGACTTATTTTATTATTATGCTCGTATATATTTCCTGTGAAATATTAGTATCCAATTTTCTGGGTGGAACATACCACCTTCTCGTCATATATGCGTACTAGGGAAATTAAAAAGTACAGTGTATTCGTTTTATTGCAAGGCCACGGATTGCGTGAATGCGTGCTCCGCACACAGTCTTCAACACCGCGGGGGTTTCCTTCCTATAGCTCCTACGTTGCATTATCACATACGTACCTAGTATTAACATTGTTATCAGTATTGTTGAAAGTGGTGCCCATCTGTGCGAAAATACTCTTGACATCATCTCAAGCATTAAGTTCATCTTCGTAATGTTCTTAATTTTTGCACTAGTGTCATACAGAGTTTCAGTTTTAAAAATTAAGTAGGTTTATGAACGGATAATTTGTGAAATACCCACTTCCTATGCAAGCATGATTGAGAGACTCCTCAAATGAGCATTTCATCAGTTACATCACGTCGTTTTTTATTAGACTATATTAGATCACGTTCGGTAGGTTCATGATGACCAGGCAGGATAGAGCACAGAACATCTCAATGCATGCTAGGGTCGGCTGATAAGTCCCAGGCTTCTCAATGAAAACAGCGTTTAAAAATTGCTTTATTTCTTATCATAATCTCCACAAAGGCTAATACATTTGTCATATGGGTGTTCTAATTTAATTAAACCATCTCTATAGGGCGATTTATGAAAGTCATCAAAATAGCTGTTTACCACATTAATGACCTCCTTGTTGCTGCTATGAAATCTTCGTCCTTCAAGAATTTTTTTAAGGGTTGAGAACAGGTGGTAGTACTAGGTGCTAGATCTGGCGAATAGGGTGGATGTTCAAGCAATTCGAACTTTAATTAGAATATGGTTCGCATTGCAATGACTGAACGATGGGCCGGAGCATTGTAGTGATTAAACATGACTTTAGTTGTTGTTGTTGCCAAATGAGGTCTTTTTCTTTTCACCTCATCACTCAAGCTTAAAGTAAGCTTCCGTAGTAGGCACTAATGATAGTTTTACCCTTTTCCAGTAATCAATAAAAATAATTCCCTGTGCATCCCAGAAAACACTCGCCATAACCTTGTTGGCTGACAAAATTGACTTTACCTTTTTTGGAGTTGGTTCACCTGGGGCAATTCACTTTTTAGACTGTATTTTACTTTCTGGAGTTTAGTGAATTTGCACGAATTTCTATGAATTTCTTTTCTCTATTCAAGTGGATCACAAAACGTGAATTTTGCTGAATTTCGATATAAACTGTTAGTTCTAATACATTCTCTACTTCTTATAGGTAAGTAGTGAGAAAATTCCTAACATCATAATCCAAGGTCTCACCTGGAGGACCCGAGTTCTATTTTTTTTAAATAGAATCATTCCTTTTCCTCTAAAAAGTCTGGAAATATGTATGTAGAGTGAATGTGCGTGTGAATGAAGAAAAGAACATTATTCAATCCAACGTTCAAAAACCTATAGTCAACAAGTTGTTTAAGTCAAAGCTCCCGAAATCACCATAGATGTTAAAGAGACCTATATGAATGAAACAGCTAATAAATAATAAATATATAAATAAATCCAAATCTTGGGATATAATTGACTTCCCTCCGAATAACATAACACGATGCCATATCTTTAACTTCTTGTTCTTTAAGAGTATCTTTTCATTCAAAATGTTTTTTTATCCATACGCGCATGTTCCCAAACATATCCTCCCCCTCCAATCAAACACACTCAACCCCGTACCTGAAATTCCTGCCCATATAAAGAATTGGAAACGTATACTTTAAAACCCAGAGTATATTATAGGAATTAGGTAAATAGTACGACTCCCGTGCTTTTGAAGCCTAATTGTTTTTGTTTACAGAGTTCTGTTTTGCTTATTCGTTGGTCGTTTTACCTTTGCACTCTCCTGCGCTCAGCACCTCCTACAAATGTCATTGTTGGACATTGTTTGAAATTGGACAGGTAATTTTATACGGACAATGCATGTACAAGTAACAAGTACACAAACATTCCTGCAGTCGCCCATCCATGAAACATTGATCGAGATAGGTATTCTAGCTTTGTTTTTATTGTTTTAAAACTGGTTCAGATTTACAAACATTTAGCTAATATAAATACGCGTTTTTAACCACTTTAGTTGCTTCTGTATTTAGGTGTACTCAAATCTAGGATAACTGAACCAATGAAAAGAAAGGTCAATGTTCATTTATTTTCCTTTATTTTTCCCCTACTTACAATGAACAAAGTAATAAGACCAATTATTCTAATGTTTATCTCAATTAGCATGGTATAGATAATATAATACTAGGTAAGAACAAGAAGCTTGTATAACTACTAAAGAAAGTCATGTGAATAGAACAAATTTTACACATAACCACACTCAAAGGTGATATTTGAAGCCTAGAAAATGTTTTAGAGAACGGATCAATATTAACAGTAATATCTCTGAAATGAAAATGATAAGCTCACTTGTTCCTTGGGAAAGATATAAAATAAACCGTGTTACAAGAGTATTTTACCACAATAAGAAGTGTTGTCAATATAAATGACGAATGCAAAATTGGTGAAAATCTGAAAATATTGTAGAAGTGCCCAATCGTCCGGACTCTTGCAATAGAGAACACACATGAGCCATTTCCTCAGACCCCTTTTCCATGGAACAAATTTTTGTTGACATCATCAACGACTAAACTCACGAGGAAACTTATGATAATATAACGCTAATGACAATATTCATCATAAATGAAACAGTAACATTTTTTTTTTTTTTAATTTTGGTAAAGATGTCTTTGTTTGAGCACAAGAAACCCCATAATAATTTGAATAGCAACAATCTGCCTTGAGAAATATGAGCTAAACAATTCGTAAGAGATAGTCCAAATCTTACTAACAAAAATGTAGACTCGTCAGAGCACACAATTAATGTCAGACACATGTTATTCTTTGTAGAGTCAACTACTCTGACATGTTTCTATATTACGGTGTAAATTTCTCAGACGGGAGAAAAGTCATTTTGTTTTGTTCCTGGTGATGCCTTAAAGCCAGCTTTTAGAACATTTGAGTATCGTTTTAGCCTAACTTATACCCTTATCTTTCCCTTTTACTTCCAAGGAAGGAAGTGATATGGCAATTTCTGGTAAGGTTTACCTCAATTAGCTGAAGTAAAGATAAGAGTAGTTTCTTGCAGAATAAGTTCAGAATGCCATGTGAATAGAGAACATATTTATTTTGGCCCTATTTTCTTGGTGCCTCATAAGGCACTATATATGTTTGAAATTTAAGTTGTTCACGCACTAAAAAGCCCACAAAATTTCTGAAGATACTTCTATGACTAAGGTTGGCTGCGAGATCGATGCTTGAAGAACTGTGATAGAAAAATGAATATTGGTATTACGTGATATGTTGCATACTATAACTCCTTTTAAATATGTTACAGCTGCTGTCAAAAGAGTTGGAAGCTATTAAACGAGAGGTGATGATACTCTCTACTCTCAATTAGAGGTGTGCAGTTTCCAATTGACTCCTGCCTACGCCATCTTGCTTATGTAACACGTTTGATGATTGACCTGCAGCTTATCTTCCGTTCCACTCTGCCTAGTGGGTCGGATATACCAGTTGTTATGGGCAATGGTAGCTGGTATATAAGAGCACGTGAACACTGCAGCGCTATAGCTTGCATTTAAAGGGGTTCGGGTTCGAAATCCACGTGATGTTTCAAGAGATTATTGAAAGGTGTGTCGGGATGTGTCAGCATGGAAATTTTCTTAGAGGGCTATGACACAAGTGGTTTCTTTTGAGTTCACGATTACTGCATACCTCCTAAGTTCCTTTCCCTTTCAGCTGCTCTTTACGCGACCGAGCTTACCATCCCTTATTACCTGTGATGGTTTTTATGGTATATTAATTGACACTGTTCCTATAACAGCATTACGTAGCTAGTTTGTTTCCACCGCTGAATCAAATATCTACCAAATACAACTCACCGCGTCTCCCATAGCAAGTGAAGTCGCTGCCCTCCACCAACAAGAAATCTGTTGTTTTCCCTTTTGTTCATGTCCACTCTCGGGCAATTGGACCTTCTACTCCCTTTGGTTTATTGTCTCGCCAGTAATGGTGCCCGTCTGCCTGGGTCGCTTGCTACCCTGTATACTGGCCACATTCATACCTTGGTAAACTCCGTCTTTACACTTTTCGACGTGTTTTAAAATGTTTGTTCCATGATCATTTCAAATGTATATTTGTCCCTTTTTTATGTTATTTACATCTCCCGTACAATTATATTTTAATTCCGTGATACACATGTTTTGTCTCAAAACCTAACTTCTAACACTTTGTGGCTTTATTGGAGATGTTTTCTTTGAATGGTATTAAACCGAACGTTACAGGGTAATTTAGAATATCATTACGACATTTAAATATGAGCTATTCCTCTAAATACAATGAAATGTGAGCTCAATGTCCGTAGTAGTTGGCTTGTGCATGTCATAAGCAGTTTTTTTTTTTTTTACACTAATGACACTAGGTGGTAAACCGCTGCAGTAGAAGTGAAGGTTGCTGCAATGTTAATGCTTCTAAGCACTTTACTTTTATAGTAGATGTGCATCTAGCTGTTTAGGCCAAGGTGGGTGAGGAACTGCATGCTTTGGACTGTCCATACTATTTTGAATTGCAATTTAATTTCACATTATTTCGTTTTAGCATTAGAATGCTGTACTTAATGATGTATACAACAAACATCCACACAAGGTTACCTTCTTATACATCAGTATGATCATCATGTCATTTTGTCGTTGTTGTTGCTGCTGCTGCTGTTTTTGGAATTCACTCAAGTTAATTATTATGGAGCACATGCTGTTACAAAATTGCCAGGGCTACCCTAATCTCAAACTTTTGCGAACAGACAAAATATATTATCATATTAACACCGCTACTCGTTATGGTGTCCTACAGAACTTGAAGGCGTACTGTTGTATGTACTAATTGAGGTTAGTTGTTCACACCTACACTGGTAATTATACAGAATAAAAATACTTACTTAGAAAACACATTAGAAGTTAGCGACGAACCAACATTCTGTTAAATGTCCAGGCAAAGTTAATATACGACATTATTTTGTGGAAGCACTTTATTAGCTGAAAATATGTTCTTAATACTTATAGAATTTATATATTAAGCCCTTTTTCCACAATCTTAGACTCTTTTGCCGTTTTTCCGTCTGCTAAATTTTGTTTGTGGCTTTCACACTGTAGTACGGTTTCTGCCATTATACATTATTTTCATGTCTTAGCTTTAGTATAACTATTACGATATTTTACAATTTAGATATTGTCATGCATTTTCGACCAGCTAAAAATATGTGTTTACGGCAACGGAGATTAAATAGTACATTACTTTCGATGCGACCGGCGCTTACTAAATTCGCAGCACAACACCTTCAAGAACACATATGGGGGGGGGGGGAAGTTAGCGAATAAATAAGTATGAAACGCTAAACAAACTCCTTGGGTCCTATGTGTACTAACTACTACTTCTATTACTTCTAGTACTTCTTCTACTACTACCACCGCTATCACTACCTTACTACTAGCGGGCACAGAAGCGATCACATGTATCGGAGATTGGTAGTAGATATCAGGTAAGAAGGTTAAAAGTAAGAATATGAGTCCAGGAGCCATACGTGTATCACAGGTAAATTTAATGAGATCCCAAGGTAGCCACGATATGGCACTCGTTGTTGCAAAGGAGAGGAAGGTACATATTATGGCTGTATGCAGCAGTAACTGGATCAAGGACAAGAACAAGAGTAAGGATGTGGCAGTCATATTTCTGAATAAAACGCTGGAGGTGATCAAATGGAAACTTTGAGAGAGATACATGTGTATACTTTTAAAAAAAATTAAGATTTATGGCTATTATAGCTCACAAAATATACCACTGGATGACTTTAAGGAAGAGGTAGATACTATAATGGAAGATCATAGATTATCAGGAAGAGATACGATTAAGTCACCTCAATTGCGTGGGGCAACCAACGATCACTGGGTTGAATGGGTAGCAGCCCTGGATCTGGTGGTGCACAACTCAGGAGAGAGCCAACTTTCGTTAGAGAAGCCTGTGATTCATTTACAGACATTACTGTTCAACTCAGAATGTAGCAGGGAAAATTCTGAACTGGGAGCTACTAGATGAGGAATCTCTTCGTGATCACAACTTAATCTATTTTTAAATCAAGGAATCACTACCACGGCAGGATAAGAATATTAAGAAAACCAAAATGGAATATAACTGCGAAGTTTTTCGACTCATATTGACCTGGAAGTTAGAATATAGAGACGCTACCCAGGAGGAGGACTCCCCAGGCGAAATGGTACAGATACAAGAAAGCACAGTGGCCAGTCAAACACATACTCTGGAAGGGCAAGATCTCAAGTACCGTATTGGTGGAACTGCCAAATTGATTCTCAAAGGAATTTGTGTATCCATAATAGGCGTATAAATAAGAGACTTGCAGGTGAGCAGGAATTAGACATTTTGAGAACAGGACGTAAGTAAAGCAGGAAAATATTAGGAAGACTTATTAAGGAATCTAAGAAACATAACTGGCAAAAATTATGTGATGGACTGGATCAGGATATCTGGGGTGTGGGGTATAAGATGGTCACCGAACGGCTGATAAGTAGAACACCCATTGGATTGACAAGAGAAAAGAAAAGGTTGGTATTTAAGGAATGATTTCCACATAGAGAAGACAATTTGGAGGCCATTCCGATATGCGCCGAGGTTAAACCTTTTACGGTGGATTAACTTCAGAATGCTGCGCAAAACATGAAATCTGGAAAGGCGCCGGGACACGACGGAGTCTCATCTGAAGCGATAGATACTGTGGAGATAGCTCCATAAAGAATGCTAGGAGCCTTTAATGCTCTAATGGAAAGCTGCCAAACTTATCTTGTTGAAAGAGAGAAAGTCACTCCAGAAGGCATCGGCCTATAGGCCGCTGTGTCTATTGAAGACAGTGAGCAAGTTGTACGAGAAGCTCCTAAGGGCAAGGCTAGACGAGGAAATTGAAAATGGTGATGGATTATCCTGTTACCAGAGCCGCATGCGAGATTTGTGGCGGCGCTGGGGCAGGTTTTCTCCGGGTTCTCCGGTTTCCCCCGCCATCGCATTCCACCGGTGCTCCATTGTCATGTATCATTAGTGTCACCGCCTGCGGCGCCATATGTAGTTAAAGCGGGCGTTAAAGATTACTAAAAAAATATACCTGTTACCAGTTTGGCCTTAGGAAGGGGAAATCCACTATCCAAGCAACTGAAGCGGTAATTAAGATAAAGGAGAAAGCAGAAGAGAAATGGATACCAGTATTATAATAGATGTAGAGAAAGCATTCAATGCGGCTTCATGGAGTTTAATAATTAAGGAATTGCAAAGAAGGAGTATCTCTGAATATCTGATTAATATAATAAAACAGTTAATTCAAAATAAGAACTGAATTTATATATAATAAAACAGTATTTTCATAAAATATTCATTATACGTATATAATCGGTCCGACTGTCAGATTCGAGATCCAAATGACCAACCTGAAAAAGTATATATAAAGAAAAATATATTTGATCTCACAATACCATTTTTTCTTAATAAATACCAACCACAAGAAATAGACGTAATAAGATTGATAGTGGGTACCCGTGAGGCAATCGAGTTCTTTCTCGCCAACTGGAATATGTTCGTCCTGGAGAAGAATAAACTAAAAGAAAGATATTATCATCGCTCATAGTGGATCCATTCATTAACTTGTTGCGTAACCATTTATATACAATTAATTCATTATATATGATTCATAAATATTACATCTATTGTTTTATCATTATTTCTCTTCGTAATATTAAATTCTTACTTTTGTTTAAGATAATTTTAACATGCACTTTGTGAATTATTGTAGGTACATTCGTCTGTAAAATTTCAATTTTTGATTGATATTGTCAAGTATTCTTTGTTCATAGTCGCAGCATTTAGGAAGCTGTGTTTAAATACGATCAGATAGTTTTTTCTTGACCTGCCCAGCATTGAGAAAACCTGTCTTCCTCAGCTTAGTTTAATCCACTTGCTGGGTTGCACGGGATAGAAATAGCACAATTGTATACCTCTACTCTCAATACACGTTAGAATCACATCTTGCAAATTGGATGTCCTCGTTGTAACTCTATGATACTTTGATACCAATTAGAGTAAAACGTCAGCTAGGCAGACCACAAGACCAATTACAGAACTGAAACTCAGAAGTGATGTGTTTTGACCTCGTTTAGAAGTTACCTGAAGCCGCACAACTACAAGCCTTTATGAGAAATACACCAATAAACAAATAATCTAGTTAACATGCTTCATCACGCAATTATTTTATTTATTTATGTGTTAGTCTGTTTCGCCCTGCCTTTGGTAAAGTAGCAAAAATACTCATTAGGGTAGCTAAGCCCAAAGAGTACATTTCAACATCATTCAAGAAAACATTTCGTTTTCCTAAACATAATGTAATTTTACATTAACATGAACACTCTTTATATAGTAACATTTTGAAGGTTGTTCCATATTTCTCTCTCTCTCTGTTCCTTAAACATGATGAATACTTACATTAACATTTTATGAGTTCTTTACACACTTCTTTGTCTCTTGTGCACCTCGACCACAAATGTCTCACTTACTGCTTAAAAAAGTCCATCCATCTGGTCCTCTGCCCGCCCACGAACCTTCTTCTGGAGTTCCACGTAGATGTTCTATAAGTCGATCTGTTGTTGCACATCCTTGCAGCGTGGCCTCCCCATTTCCATCCTTGCAACGTGGCGGTCATGAAAATTGCAATACAGTTTATTAAACGTTAATAATTAGGCCGTCGATCAAGTACAATAGGGTTTTCTCCATTTTAAATTCTCAAAAAATGTATTCTGTATGTCCTAATACACAATGGTGAAGAATGCCTTTGTTAAAATGATTATAACAATATAGAAGCTGATACATTATATTGTTTAAACAGAGGATGAGTACAAATAAAATGTTTAGTTCATAAATGATGCAATGCTTTTATATTTACTATATATTCTAGGGTCACAGAAGATAGTGGAAACTGAAACAAAACCTTCCAAAAAGCTCCTGTCAGAAATTTAATGTAAATCTCCTGCAAGAAAGTAAAGAGTTGTGGATAACGGTATAATATGTGAGAAAAATGGGGTTAACATTTAGAAAAAAATATCTTGTGTTCAGTAAGTATCAATATGACATTGCTCTTTCTCTTCGTTAACACGCGTTTTTAACAAGAGAAATGCATGCTCACAAGAGATTGCTGCTTTTTGAGCAAATGTAAGGGATGTTATTTTTCCATAAAAATCGCTTAAGTGTAGTAATTGGTGCAAATATACATCTTTATCAGGAGAGTTGATAGACATGAATAGTTATCATATGATATATATATATATATATATATATATATACATGATTTTCATATGAAAATGCACCAACGCCGATGAAAATAATAACAAATATAAGAATAATGGTAATAATGATGTTAATACTGCTGAAATACTCCGTCCCATTAATTTATTCCCAACACAGGGAGTGAATTCCAATCTTTTACCTTGCATTACTTAATTTCAAAAATTACATATACATATTATAGACGAACGTTAAATAAAAGTCTTCTTCTTTCTCTTCTTCCTTCTGTATAGAATTTACACGCATCAGGCATTACAAGCCAGTACATGAAAAGGACGCCTGTTGAGCAGAGGCTCAAAGAAAAGTTAGGATGGGTGATGACACCAATACCCGGTATTAAAGTGAGGAAGTGACGGTGAAAGTAAGGATGATTACGAATGTATTAGCTCAATGATTAGCAAAGGTAACCAGAGAACCCTGAGAAAACTTGCTAACATGCCGCTTCGTCCACCACAAATAAAATAGGCGTCCCCTAGGATCGAATCCAGGCCTTCGAGGTGAGAGGCGAGTTGTTCAGCCACTCGGTCATCGCGACGCAACTAAGTAAGATAATGCAAAAAATGTATTAAAATACTTTCAATGACATAAGAAGGATCATAATTTTCAAATGCTTGCTAATTGCTGAAAGCAACATATTAAAGTTACTGGGAACCCTCATTGTTCCCTAAATAAATTTAAACTAATTAATTCTTTAGACTATTTTGTAATTTCAACTGATTAAGTATCTTCTTAGATATTTGTATTCAAGTATTTCTTCCTCTCTGAATTTGTGATCAATTACATCTTAACATGTTATACTTCTGTATTGTATATGATATAAACATATGATACGATATAAATATTTTAATATTTAAGTATCCTGATCATTATATTCATCTATGTTACCAAAATTAGTATTCTTAGTAATAAGAATGCACTGTCAGTAAGAATATCTTCGCAATAAGTACCTTTAAATTCTGAAGATCGTGCTGCTCTTAGCTTTTCCACCATTCAGATGTAAATGCCTGTAGTCTTTGTTTTGTGAAGGTGGTGTTCTTCATAAAACTCTTATATCAAGGCATTCAGGCTAAACTCACATCAAATCACGCACTCACCATTCAAAATAAAACACTACTAGGTACGGTTATATTTCAGAGTTTCTCTCCAAACAACACTAACATCCTTCAATTGTCACGTGAAAGAAGAGCAACAGCAGCAGTGAAGGTAATTTACAACACTCAATAACTGAATAGACTTTTCAGGAAGACGGCAATGATATTAAGGAAAACGGCAATAGCTCCAAAAACAATATAATCTAGGAAAACTAAAAGTCAAACGACGTCACAACTCTAGAAATAACCAAAGCCCGCTACATGAAACGAATTTTGGATATCGGGAAGGCAGCGCCATCAAGATTGACCTAGGTCATAAGGAAATAAGCTTTCTTCATAGAATATATCAGAATGTAAATGCTCCTAAAATGAAATCTATTTGAAACGCCTTTTATTCAATCGAAACCATGGCAGAAGAATGGAAGCAGACAAATTGCAAGCATACACACATAGTAACGCAATACGTAGCACATGCAGACTGTCAACTATGCAAAAAATATTGTGAAAACCATCACGTAGGAAACTGAAAAAATAAGGGGAAAATATAGACAAATGTCAATAAAACTGGGACTAGCGTAATATAATTCAGTTCATATGGTTGTAATATTGCGCGACTTTCATTTAAGTAACTATTTTGTGATTGAGGGAGCCTGAGAATTTTTTTTTTTATTTTATTCTTTTTTTTTTTTTACAGGTTGATTACTGAGCAGTATGTTGACTATCCCTGAACGTATTTTCTATAATTCCGTCATGGTGTTGGTGTAACACTTGCAAGTGAATTTAAGGCGAATTTCAGCAATTTGGACACTGATAATTTCGGAATTTGTACATATTTAGGATTCCGTTTATATGATTCCCGTATTGCATCAATGTCAGCTGCGTTTGTAGAAGGTCGACCTGATTGAGACTTGTCAAAAATAGTGCCTATTCGTTGAAACTTATTTAACAGTTTCATTTTGTTTTATTCGTTGGTCCATCCTTTCTAAATTTCCGTTGAAACGTCATCGCAGTTCAGCGCACGCAACACTCTCTAGACGTCATGTCACAACTGAATACCTTCAACAAAAAGATATTTGTAAGATATCTCAATCACGAAACAATTACTTATATTATGGAAACTCTGTATATTCAGGATATTCTCTTTTAATGTTTAATATGTCTTATTCAAGTAGCTGTCCAAAACTGTTGTATCGGAATTAAGTTGAAATATTGGGAGATGGAGGTGTTATTTTACCTTTAATGGAAAACGACCTAACTTCTCAGTCTATCATTATAGCATAAAGAAAATTAAATCCACATAGTCACAAAAGAAGCTATATATAAAATTGCAACACTGCAGCTCATTTATATTTCTTTGTGTTAAATAACTCCGCAAATATACTTCTTGTTGAGAAAGTAGATTAATAGCACTTGAGTGCAACATTTCTACGTTTCTTCTATAAGCAGCACTGCAGGTTAACAAAAAGCAAAAAGACTGTTTAATCTTTTTATCTTTTAATTCTTCATTATATAGGGTCATTAGCGAACTTCAGCGTAAAGTTACAGTAAAGTAAAAACTTTGTCTGTATATTTCCTCTCTTCTGAATGACGGCAGAAAATTGAGTAAGAAAATAATCAACGCAGCAAAGCTGAGAACAGATTTCCACGGAAATAGGGCTGTTTCCGGTCACGGAAATGCCTTGTCACAACCACCTCTGCTTTATTCATTTCACTACCTGTAGGAAAATCAATGAAAGGGCTTCCAGAGTGGCGTCCATAAAATATCTTATTAGAACAGAGTGGTCCTTGAGGAGGTAATGGGCAAATGTTGACCGAAATGCTGACCAGTCAACAAGAAGAGAGGGCTATTAGTAAGTGCCATTTGCTAATGAATCGCGAGTATAAGCTAATTTGAACATATGTTTTCGGTTTCATCAAATTTTTTCTCAATAAGAACCTGATGGGTTCGTTGCCTTTTCTTGTTATTTATAGAACCTGTTTCTTAAACCAATTCACGAGGTGCAATATTGTATTCCTACACGGAAGTGATCTGTTAGAAAATTTAACCCTACTTTTTGTCTAGTTTTTCTGCACGAATTCTTTGGCCCGTAAAATGCTTTTAACAGCCAGCAGTGGCGACCGGTAAGACCCAACCCTCTCGTTCCGCCCCGGTAAAGATAGATACGGACCCGTTAATTCTTCCTCCGCTTGGAGGGGAAGGAAGGCGTTCTTCTGATGAACCGAGGATTCGCGGACATATTGCAACACAGATCTCTTCAGATGGAGAAAGTGACACCAGCCAGTAATGTTCGTAGTATTGATAGCAGGTATTTGATGGTGGTGTTCTTGCTGGTACTGTCCTTGTGCTCGTGCCATCTTAGCATGATTTATCTGCAATCAATAGCGACTTTAAATGTGAACGGTTGTCGCAATCTTGTGACACAGAAACTGCTCAACACCTTCCTCGGAGTGAATACGTTGATATCTGTTTTCTGCAAGAAGTAAACACTTATAATTTGGATACTCTTTATGGTTATAACTATAAAGTCAATCTGGGATCAGACGGAAGGGGCACGGCCATTGCCTATCGGGAAGGTCTGCAACTACAGAACTTTCAAATGGACCCCTCGGGGAGGATCATCTCTGCGACCTTAGATGATATTGCGTTAGTGAATATATACGCTCCTGCAGGTACCCAACATCGACAGGAACGAGAGCGGTTGTTTCAGAATGATTTAATTCCACATTTACAGCATGCGAAGGAATGCTTCCTCGCAGGTGATTTTAATTGTACGCTGCATGCTAAGGACCAAAAAGGTGCGCACAACTTCAGCACTATGTTACATCAACTAGTGACGCAGCTCCAGCTTCAGGATGCCTCGGAAATAAAGCATGGCGCTGCTGTAACATTTACCTTTCTTCGTCACAACTCTGCATCTCGATTAGATCGTATATATGTTTCTCCAGGGATATCTACTGCTGTACACCGCATTTGCGTTATTCCGTTGGCGTTTAGCGACCATCATGACGTCATCTGTCAACTCCAGGTTCAGCAACTCAGCATTCGGAAGGCCGGCCGAGGTTACTGGAAGATTAATAACGCCATTTTAGAGGATACCGAAGTCCTGGAGCACTTTAAAGTTAAATGGAACCAGCTACAAACCTCCTTCAGAACCGCACCCCGGAAGAGAGTTTGGTGGACTGAAATTGCAAAACCGGCGATCCGCTCGTTTTTTAAATACTGGAGTATTTTGCGGGCACGGGCGAAAAAGGAATTGCTGCTTTTTTATAACGAGGCCCTGGGGGACCTGTGTGCGAAGCAACGAGAGGGCTGTGATGTGACGGCAGCGATCAAACGACTGAAAGAGATTATTAAGATGAAACAATTACAGCACCAATAAAGTCCGAGCTAAGGCCCGGCACATACACGATGAGGAACAGCATTCATTTTATTATTTTGCTAAAGAAAGGAAGGAGGGGCGTGCAAAATATCCAGAAGTCCTTCAGAATGTTGTCACTGGAGCCCCATGCTCTGGGACCAGAGCCATTCTTCAACTTATCGCGGATCATTTCCAAGCTTTGTTTCACGAGGAACCAGCACAAGGCACATCGCATATGTATGCTGATCGTCAGCTATTTAAAACGGACGTCTCGCAAGACACCTCAGAGATGCTAACCAGCCCCATCACCGAACGTGAAGTGTTAGATGCTCTTCTCCAGGCGAGTCAACACACGTCTCCGGGTCCTGATGGACTGTCCTATGAATTTTATAGGACGTGTTGGCCAATCATAAAGCACGCAATCATGCCAATCTTTGTGGAATTGTGGGATACAGCTTCTTTTCCCGACACATTTGCGGATGGAATTATAGTATTACACCCAAAGGCAGCTCGGGCAACCACAATGAATGATTATCGTCCAATAACATTGCTCAATGCGGACTATAAATTATTCGCTAAAGTATTGGCTAACAGACTGAACGGTGCTTATGCTGAAATATTAAATTACAATCAGGCGGCAATGTCACAGAAAAATATCATTGCAACGTTAGTGGAACTTCGGTATGTACTAATGCAGCTCCGAAAGGAACATCAAGTAGTAGCTTTGATCAGTCTCGATTTCCAAAAAGCTTTCGATAGAGTGCACCATCAATATTTATGGAAATGCTTGGAAGCAGCACATTTTCCTGTGCCGACGGTTCAACTGATTCAAGGTCTCTACAGAACAGCAAAGTCTCGGGTGTTGTGGAACGGATGGCTCTCCATCCCGATTCAAATCAGCCGGTCAGTGCGTCAGGGGTGCCCTTTATGGGACTGTTTTGCCTGTCATTAAATCCTTTACTCCAGATTCTTCAAGATACCCTCCGAGGAGTTACTGTGTATAATGAGCGCTTCACTGTCACCGCCTATGCTGACGATGTGACAATTGCGGCTGTTGATAACCTAGATATGGCAGCATTACAGCATGGCCTGGAGGTGTATAAGGGATTGTCAGGTGCAGCGTTAAATGTGGCCAAATCGGAGATATTGGTAGTCGGAAACTGGCCGGAGCCGCTTAATCCGTTGGGCATGAAACTTGTTTCCACTACACGAATCCTGGGTATCTCCTTCATGGAAAATGTGAACGACACCATTACTCTTAACTGGAGGGATAAAATCAACCATCTACGATATTCCTTATCCATTGAGCGGACTCGAAATTTGAATTTGCTGCAGCACATCTGGTATATTCATACCTATGGTCTCAGTCAAATTTGGTATTTAGCACAGCTTCTGCCGATTACAAAATATGACGCACAGAGAATTGAACAACTTATCGGTTATTTCTTATGGACTGGTAAAGCATACAGGGTGAACAGACCTCAACTACGCTTGCCACGTTCCCTTGGTGGATGTGGATTAGTGGACGTCAAAAAGAAATGTTTGGCATTATTGGGGAAAACTGCCATCCGATCACTCAGTGGTAATGGTTCAGCAATCGATAGAGCGTTCTGGGAGGAGCAATTGCAAGATCCTTATACGGTACGTTCCGGCTTTAAACCTATCGTCACACATTTGAAGCGCCTTCTGGACACATGCACGGAGATCACAGCATTTGAGCAAACCCGGAACCACTACCGTCTATTGACTGCTGCTCCGCTTGCTCCTAGGATTGAAGAGAAACATGCTCGGAGATGGAACATTATTTGGCAGAATGCCTACTGTAAACATATTTCAACTGATTGGCAAGAGACGGCTTATGAAGTGTTAAATGAGACCATACCTACAGCAGAAAAACTCTGGCGACATGGGCGAGTACAATCTAACCTCTGTGCACTCTGCTCCAACGTTGATACTTTGGAGCATCGCCTTATATCGTGTCGGCAGGTTGCTGGCATTTGGTTGGTGCTTAATAGCTATCTAACCAAATGGTGCCAGCCGGAGACCCCGCCATGCCTGGAGAAACTCTGGCGCCTGGAATTTCATTTCTCGAATACCTACCTTCAACGTAGTGTGATTTGGTTGGTAGCGGGAACACTCCATTGGATTTTGAAACAGAATATTGACACTGTGGCAAAGAGGGAAGACTGGTTTGGCTTCCTGAGACAAGAACGATGGAAAGTGATGAAGTCCGGATTTATCGGCCATATGCAGCCATTTATCACCATGTTTGAGGTTACCACCTAATATTGTTAGTCCCTCGGTGGACTATCACCTCCACACTAAGAGGCACTGACAATGTTGGTAGGTTCAGCTTCCCGCTTCTGTGATTAAAAAAGAAACTATTATGGTCAACTAGCATTAAAAAAAAAAAAACAAAAAAAAAAAACTTTGCCAGAATTGAAAAAAAAAATGTAACTATTCGGGCTAAGGATTCATTAACCCGATATTAATTATGTTTATTTTTGTGGTTTAGTTTTAGAAGATAAAAAAAAAAAAAAAAAAAAAAAAAAAACAGCACACGCTCGCGTAGTGAATATGTATACTATACTACGAACACGTGTAAATAGACCTAAGGTCTACTCTCTCAGGGTATGTATGTGTGTGTGTGTGTGAGAGAGAGAGAGAGAGAGAGAGAGAGAGAGAGAGAGACTTATAACAGAAGAACCGGAAAAGCACGACTCTACCGAGCGCTCGCGGCGCGTGAGACCAGGATTTGTCGCGCCCGGCCCCTACTGGCGGTTGTCCCGACAATGTCGCCTGAAACTTACTGTACTACTGCTACTGTTGCTACTGCTAGGGCAGTAGTTTTCGCAACCAAAAGAGTTCGCATATAAAGGAGTTTGATTCTACATCCACAAATCCATTTGTTTTTCTAACGCGGTATATTTCTGCCCAAATCAGGAGCAGGGCTTCCGTCGTATGCATTTTACTTACCCTTATCCTCTAAAGATGCTGTTGAAAATAAGCTACCTGCTTAGCAAAAATTTAATTGGTTCATATTTAGCGATATGACCTAGAAATATCATACTTCGCGACATAAAATAAAACATATAAAATGCATTTATACTATTTTAGGGACATTGGGGTCAAATGTTCAAAGTTCCATCTTTTGTTCTGAAAAAATAGCTATGTTGCGCTGTGTTTAGATAATATGTATACCAACATTTGTTCAATGGTATGCATAAATACTTTGGGAGCTCTAAATCACTTTTAAATTTTATTATTTAAATATTTCGGATAACTAAATCTTCCAGAAGATTCATAATTTTTGTAATTGGTGCTTTGAAACACAAATATCTGTACTAAAAGATATTTTAAATAAGTATGATGAGAAAACTGCAACATTTTAATACGCCTTGAAAATATAATCATTAAAACCAACCATATTTTTACACAAAGAATTCTGATGTGTTCCATCAGAATATAGCTTTCTCTAGCTGTTCCATACACCAACTACTTTTACAAAAGATTATTCTTTTATCTACATCATGCTAATCGAGATAAAAATTAGCAGAATTGGTCTTATTACTTGCTTCCTTGCGAGAAATAAGGAACTGTATTAGTCTAAAGAGATAGTAAAATCATTTAAAAGCTGGTCGTTATATGAAACAATTGAGTTTCGGTTGACTTTTTGTGGTGCCGTTTGAGAAATGTTAAGAGACTTAAAAATAAAACCAATAATAAGGAATATCTCGAACACTGCCAATGTACAAGAAAAATATACGACATAACTTGTCATATATGGATATGCACTTTTTTGTATAGTAAGCTTTTGCTTGTCTTGAAGTTGCATCGCTTTGCAAAATTCTGCAAAACTCATCCAGAATAAGGAAATCTTCAGAGACTATGCCCAGAAAAATGAGATATACGTTATTTTAATCATTGGAACCCTTTTAAAGAAAAATCTTCACATCTTCACATAAATTCCAAGTTTGGCATTTAACGGAGTTTTCGTTTTTCAGCCATAATGTCTACACACACACACACACACACACTCATACGGGCGTTTTCTAATTTTTTTTTTTTTTTTTTTTTTTTTTGAATCAGGGGACCTCAAGACATATTTCCGTTGAAATCTCGAAATGTAGTTTATGGATGGAATAGAGTACTATATAGTTATGTAGTACAGTATATGTACGCAAGTGCTAGAGAAAGAAAAATTATTTTTAAAGAAGTTATTTGTATTAGTTGTTTACTAATTTGTTCTGTAGAATATTATGGTGAGGATATTAGAGCACATGGGGAATTTTAATGGAATTCAAGCAAACGCTGAGACATGTGCAACAGTTTCAATGAGCAAAAATATAGTTTTGAGTACCCAAGTTTGCATCAACAACAACTTACTTCTAAAAAAAATAGACTGTGATAAAAAATTCACGCTCAATGTCCCTTAAATAAAAAAATGGCAAATGTGAACACTCATACTATCAAAGATTTTACTGTTCCTGACTCACTTTTCTCTCACTCGTCTGCTGGTGTGCTGAGAGCGGGCATTTTAAAGTTAACTTATGTATTCATATTAACTTTAGGTACATATAAACGACAGAATATGTGTGACGAATGTGAAATAACAAAACCTATATCTGGCAACCTTTACACTGCAGATTGATGATTAGTACCTTATTTCTCCTGTCCCAGACTATCATTACCTGTCTTATAAATATACAATATACAATAATATTGCTACTAATATTGGCATCGACAGGTATAACTGGCACGAATACAGGCCAGCCTCCCCTCTTATTCCCCCACATCATCGCTCGAGTAATCAGAGGCATTTCCTTACCTTTCCATTGCCAATAGAGCGTTGCAGGTTGCGAGCGTACGGACGTGAGGACAAGATTGTGCCGCGCTGTCACAGTCGTCCCAGGACACATAGTACATAAATGAACACAATACCATAAAATCTAATATGTTCCATTCACAGGACTTTTTCTACATGTCTACAACAAATTATTGTTAAAAAACTTATGGTTCTGTTTACTTCATGACAAAATTAAAAGAAATAGTCTTATTACTTTCTTCTTTGTAAGCAGAAGAGAAATAAGGAAGTACCATACATTAAAGTGATAGTCAAAAGCTGGTTTTTATGTGACTGAAGTTCCTTTGTTTGTATAGATAGGAATTGACAAATCCATATGAGAAAAGTATACGTTTTTAAAGCTGAAACCAAAAGCAAGGATTATCACAAAAACGATCAACTCCACGAAAAAAAAGTATATAACATAAACTGTGTTTTTAATGTGCTCTAAAATTTTTGTGTGGTAAGCTTTTGTCGGTCTCTTACGGTTTAGTAGTTATTCAACATTCTGCAAAACTCACGCAGAATAAATTAGTCTTCAGAGGTTATTCCCTGAAGAATCAAAATCTACATTTTATTTGTCAGGTAAATATCTTTAATATATGATATTTTAATAAAAATCGTTAGAGCTATTTTTGAGAAAATCAAAATTTTCTAAAAACGTTACATGCAAAGAGTCACATTCCTGGAAGATACTAAACGTAAATACCAAGTTTAGTATTTTACCGACTTTTCCTTTTTGAGTTATCGTGTTCACAGCCACACGGGCACACTGACACACTAAAAATACCTTTTTTTGATACAGGGAACCCTAAAACATATCTTTCCGGTGAAATCTCGGTCTCGAATTTTTTGGAGGAGTGCAATACCTTCTCTATACACAATGTACATAGTACGTGTAGAGAAAGTAAAAACATAAATCACATATAGGTAATGGAAACTAGAACGAATACTCATCTGCCTTCCAGTTCAAATACATTACCAGACAGGGAAAACACATTTTTAAAGATTTTTTTAAAATTATGGTGTCCACTGACCTACCTTTACACAAGCTGCAACATCACGCATTCGTTGCATTTATGCAGAAATATACAGGACGTAAACTGCATTCCGAAATAATACTCCTTAGATATGTACTATGGGGACATGTTAGCTGATGTACGGGAGACGGTGGCAGATAATAAACTACGTATTCCTATGGATGAAACTCAAGATTCGGCTCGTTTTTCCAGGCTTAAGGACCATTCAAAATAATTATAAATGTTTACCTATAACTACTACTGCTTTCGAATCCAGGAAACTAGAACTGCCGGACGACATTTGTCATATACAGGAATTTGCGACAAATATTGCTCAAGTACCCGATAGAACAGCTCTCTCAGTGAGGAATAAACTCGAGAATGTGCTTGAGAAAAACCCAAGATACTCAATGCTGTGTGATATCAGCAAAGTGATAAAAACAAGTGAAAAAGCCAACGTACAAAATGAAGAGAACAGTTAATTACACACAATTTTTTTTGAAGTTTAAGTTTGCTCCCACTACATCTCGTGACGTGGGATGAACATTTTTACATGGTCTATACGTACTATGTACATAGTGTATAGAGAAGGTATTGCACTCCATCCAAAAATAAGATTTCGAAATTTAACTGGAAATATGTTTTAGGATCCCCTTTATCTAAAAAGAGCATTTTCGGAAAACGGTCCGTGGGTGTGTGTGTGTGTGGGTGGGTGTGTGTGTGAACACGATAACTCAAAAACGAAAATTCGGTAAACCACCAAACTTAATATTTAAGTTTAGTATCTTCCAGGGATACGACACGAAGATTTTGAGAAAAATCCCCCCACCCTCATATATCCCTTACATGGAACTTTTTTCGAAAATTCTAATTTTCTCAAAACTGGCTCTTGATTAACATTTCGTATATTAAAGATATTTATCTGACAAATAAAATGTATATGATGAATTTTCTGGGAATAGCTTCTGAATACTACTTTATACTGGATGAATTTTATGGAGTTTTGCATAACTGCTAAACCGTAAGAGATGGACAAAAAATTTCAACACAAAAAATATAGAGCACCTTAAAAAACACAATTTATCTTATATACATTTTTTTCCTGCAGTTGATCGTTTTTGAGATACTCCTTATTTTTGGTTTCACCTTTAAAAACGTATACTTTGCTCATACAGGAATTTAACAATTCCTGTCCATACAAACAAAGGAATTTCAGTCACATAGCAACCAACTTTTGACTATAATTTTAACCAACAGTACTCTTACTTCTCTTCTACTTACAAGGAAGCAAGTAATAAGACTATTTCTGCTAATTTTTTCTTGATTAACATGAAGTAAATAGAAGCATAAGCTTTTTAACAATAATGTAGATGTAGAGAAACTCATACGAATGAAACAAAAATGGCCTGTTATTTATGGACGCTCTTTAGCTACTGTGGTTCTCAACGTCCCATTCTAATTGGGCGTGAAAGACCGCTTAATTTTGTTCAGAGGCCTTCTATCAGGCTTGAGGTTCTTTTACGTGCCGTAAATCTACGACACGGTACCAACGGCTTTACTTCCCTTCTGAAGGAAGCCATGCTAAGGATTTTTACACCCGAAAAAATCCATCGTTCTCGACCGGGTTTGAACCCTCGATCTTGGGTATATGATTGGAACACACCAGATTTTTGGAGTTAAATCGTGTTTCACCCGTAACCATTAAAAATGAAAATGATCATACATTTCAGTAGATAAAGAAGTATCGTTTATTTATAGAATATTATAAATAGCATAAAGAATTCAATGTGTCTCGTATAGTCTAAGTTATATTCTTTTGTCCATTTTTCTATCTCAATGTATAATTTATGTCTGTTCTGCATCTTTACTGTAATGTTTAATTAGATGCTCATCAGCAGTTTAACATATACTTTATACGCGATTGTTTGTCATTCGACTGAGTGCGCAAGACGTAGCTTTGTTTACGCTTTTACTGCTCGGCGTGCACTACACTTGAAGTAGGTCGCAAAATGCCTCTACTACACCAAAATTTGGCCAAAAATATTTTTGCGCGAGATAGAGAAAACAAAACAGGCAATTGAAATAGCCTGAAGGCCCAAAGTGTCTCTAGAATTTTTAAACTGCTAATGGCTAAAAGCAAAACGGAACAGGAAAAATTAAGACTATATGCATAACCTTGTAATAATACAATATTTAAGCAATATAATCAATATAGACAAGTCCAAAAATTAGTAAAACTTGATTTACACAAGAAAGCTGCAAAAAGTCCATATTAAGTAGCATAAGGTAAACAAAAATATGGAGTACTCCAAATAGCATAATACAATATTTAAGCAATATAATCAATATAGACAAGTCCAAAAATTAGTAAAACTTGATTTACACAAGAAAGCTGCAAAAAGTGCATATTAAGTAGCATAAGGTAAACGAAAATATGGAGTACTCCAAATAGCATGTTGCAACCAAAATTTCTGTGGGATAATTTGGAAAATTAGTGTAGTATGCCCACCATAAACTTAAAACTAGCAACCAACATCGCAGAATCTAAGTGAAATCACCTACTACAGATAAAACATGCGAACTACCAACATAAAAGAAGAATTTAAGCCTTTAACTGGAAAGAAAGAAGTTAATAAAGAATTTACATCAATTTTCATTTCTATCTTCTCTATCATTTTATATAACAATTTTATAGGCTTATTTCCCACACCCGGAACACAGGTATAATTCCATTGAAAGAATAAGGTGCTAGGAAAGTTATGTCGTCGTGAGAGAGTGATTAGAAAAGGAAAAACGTCTGTAGACACAACAGAAAAAACACAACAGAAAATAAAAACGAAAGTAATATAAAAGAAAGGTAGAGAGAGAGAGAGAGAGAGAGAGAGAGAAGAAAACAGGCAGGCATGGGGATACAAAAGTTTTAATCGCTTATTTATCTACGATTCTATAATTTTATGAAATGTTAAGCAATAGACAAATACGCATAAAATGTATTTCCTTTCAAAACACCGAATTTATTTAAAATACATAGTTTATGTCATTTAAATTGCTCAATACGGTGTAATTTTTGTTGCTATGAAGTCGTTTCTCTCGATAGTACAGAAAGAGAATGGTACGAATGGTACGTATTTCTAGTCCAGGATATAGCAGGCCGCTTTCTAACGTTTCACTATCGATTGGGTTTCCCATATCGCTTACACTAAACTATCTGTAACGGAAGGTGGAATCAGACTGAAAAAATTCAATATCATAACCAAGAGTTGAACGCTGGATCTTCCAGTCTCCGTATGGTTACTACAACCACAGAGGCTGTATGCAACATGTCGAGATGACAAATTCCTCAATTAACTCACATATTTCCCTGTAAACTATAGGGAGATGTCATTGGTTCAGGAGAACTTTATATTCCGATCTTCATAGTTTAACTACTATATGCCTATTCACACATATTTCTGTAACAATTCGTTTCACTTTTTGTTACAGTAGATTCTAGAACGATATAAATATACGACAGTAGGTAGAGAAAATAATACAGATGTAGCACATCAAGATATTTTTACTTTCTCTACACGTACTATGTACACAGTGTATAGAGAAGGTATAGTAATGAACCCAAAAAATTGATATCGAGATTTCACCGGAAATATATGCTTTGTGACCCCCTAAATCCAAACAAAAGCACTTTTAGGAAAAGGTCCGTGTGTGTCTGTGTGTGCGCAGTATAGCTCAAAAACGAAAAGTCCGTTAAAAACCAAACTTGGTATTTAGGTTTGGTATCTTCCAAAAATGCGACGCGAAGATTATCAAGAAAATCCCCCACCCCCAAGTACCCTGTACATGGAACTTTTTTCGAAAATATTGATTTTCTTAAAAATGGCTCTAACGATTTTGATTAAAATATGGCATATTAAAGATATTTACCTAGCAAATAAAATGTTTATCTTCAATTTTCTGGGAATAGCCTCTGAAGACTAATTTATTCTGGATGAATTTTACGTAATTTTGCATAACTGCTAAACCGCAAGAGATAGACAAGAACTTACCACACAAAAAATGTAGAGCACATTAAAACACACAATATCTATCTATATACATATATTCGTGGTGTTGGTCGTTTTTGAGAAATTCCTTTATTCTTGGTTTCAGCTTTGAAAAACTTCTACTTTTTCTCATTCGGGAATTTGTCAACTCCTGTCTATACAAATAAAGGAATTTCAGTCACATAGCAACCAGCTTTCGTCTATCACTTTAATCTATGGTACTCCATTATTTCGCTTCTACTTACAAGGAAGCAAGTAATAAGACTATTTCTGCTAATTTTTCCTCGATTAGAATGAAATAAATTGAAGCATAAGTTTTATAACAATAATTTGTTGCAAAGATGTAGAGAAAGTCATGTGAATGGAACACATCAGATACGATTCTAGATAATTTGTATGAGATACCACGTTAAGTGACAAAACTGTTTTTAAATTGGATAACAAAGGAAAAATATGCCGTCTTGTATCCGGGTGAGATTAAGTAAGCCATTATAACTTTATAACTATAACTATAACTTTAACAAGTTATTAGATTATAATCTGAATTATTACACTTTCACAGAATTATTTGCATTGGTAAATGGCAAGTTTGATTTATGTGAAAGTACTGAACTTAATTTGCATTTTGTAAATATTACCGTATGTACTGATTGTCTAAATTTATTCAGAAATGTATATTCAGCGCTATATTAAAAAAAAACAAAAAAAAAACTTGTTTTCATTGTCCATTTTCAGCAAACTGGGCTATATCTCATATTATCTGTGGACTCTGAGAACTGCAATCAGTTCAACAAAATCTCCTTCACCCTACAGACAATGAAAACATGCGAGAGATGAACCATATGGCTATGAATGGCTTTGAAGCCTCGGATTCTTTTACAGGGGAACTGCTAAGAGGTATCAGTTTCTGGAAGGAGGTGGAATAAATGTATGTGGCAACATGGGGTATTTGTCTGGACCTCCATCAAGACTGAATCCTTTCCTTTGTGAAACAGAGATAGAATCCTTGACGATGAAAGACAAAAGGGTTGCCAACATCCTCGTTCCGCAGTATTACGACGCGCGGGAGATATTTTTAGTGCTATTGGCAATACTATCCCATTGGAAAGTAAATTTAACCGCTCGGCTGAATGGGCGGGCATTCCCCAAGAATGATCAAAGGGCATACTCTGGTGTCTGTCAAAGACTCCTGTCGCTACATTCATCTGTTACATGCCACTGCAAGACAGTGAGTGACTGGATAAAACTCGCTTTTGTCTTTGGACTCAGCGGTTACGTAGGAATGCTATTCTCTTTTCCACATCCTTCCGCTTTTGTTTACTTCCCCTGAAAGAGCTTAAAAGAATTTCTTTGTAAGGTTCACTTGATATGATTAACTTGGCATGGCTTTAGCATTGAGTATTTCTGAAATGTATGTTTACAAATGTAAACAGACTTCATCTTAAGTGCCACCACTTTTGAGTGTAAATATTATTATAGTCAACTTAAAAACCATGAAGGCTCTATGTAAGAAATATTCATTGAATGTTTTGCTTGTATTACAAGCATAAAAATTACCACCTTAAAAGTACATTGTTATCCAGTACATTGTGAACAGGAGAAAGTTTCTTATTTTGACACTCGGAAGTGAAAATATGATACTTTCTCCTACTATTATTTTCTCTACACGTACTGTGTACACGATGTATAAAGAAGGTATTGTATTGCACCCAAAAATTCGATACCGGAAATATGTTTTGAGACCCCTGAATCCAAAAAAGCATTTTTAGAAAAATGTACGTGTGTGTGTGGGGGGGCAGCATAGCTCAAAAACGAAAAGATCGCTAAATACGAAACTTGGTATTTAAGTTTGGTATTTTTCAACGATAAGACACGAAGATTTTCAAGAAAATCCCCCCACCCCAAACTACCCTTTACATGCAAAAATGTCGAAAATTTTGATTTGTAGATGGCTCCAACGGTTTTGATTAAAATATTTTATATTTAGATATTTTCTTGCTAAACAAAATGTCTATCTTGAATTTTCTGAGAATAGCCTCAACAGATCTCTTTATTTTAGATGATTTTTTATTGAATTTTGCATAATTGGTAAACCGTAAAAGATAGACAACAACTTACTACACAAAAAATGTAGATGATAAAACACATAATTTGTCATATACATTTTTAATGCAGCTAATATTTTTTGAAATATTCTTTGTTATTGGTTTCAGCTTTAAAAAACTTATACTGTTCTCACACAGGAATTTGTCAACTCCAATCCATGCAAACAAAGAACTTCAGTCTCATAGCAACCAGTTTTTGACTATCACTTTAACCTATGGTACTCCCTTATTTCGCTTCTAATTACAAGGAAGCAAGTAATAAGATTATTGCTACTAATGCTTATTTCGATTAGCATGATGTAAATAGAGGAATCATTTTTAACAATAATATGTTACAGAGATGTAGAGAAAGTCATGTAAATGGAACACATCAGATTTTTTTTTAGATGATCGTGTATAATACAGTGTGTTTCAAAAATACGGGGCATAATTTCAGGTTTGTATTTCCCACATGTAGACAATCAAATTAGTTCATTATAACATGTGACCGGAAATGCTTCATTTCCGAGTTATGGCCTTCACAACATTGAAATTCACTGGAACGTTTTTTTTTTTTTTTTTCCGCAGGTTGTTGTCATTACAGAAGATGTACAAAATGTCCACCTCCTGCTTGAATACAGGCCTCACATCGATGTCTCATTGACCTGCGAACACGATCCCAAACTCCAGGAGTATTGCGTATGTCCTCACAACTTGCCGCAATTCGATTCCGAAGGGATTCCAAATCCGGCACCGGAGACGAATAAACCAATGATTTTAAATGGCCCCACAAGTAGAAATCGAGAGGATTCAGATCAATTGAGCGTGGAGGCCAACCTATCCATCAATCAGGAAACCTTCGATCTAAGTACCGGCGAGCCGTAAGACTGAAGTGTGCAGGAGCGGCATCATGTAAGAAGTGAATGTGTTGATCATTGATCAGTGGAGTGTCTTCGAAAACGTCCGGTATGGTGTTTTCCAGGAAGTTTGTGTACGCCTGCCCCGTAAGTATGTTTACAAGTACATGGGGTCCAACTTATCGATGACCAATGATACCGGCCCACATGTTGAGGGAGAACCGCACCTGGTGATGAGATACAACAGTTGCACGTGGGTTTTCATGCGACCATACATGCTGATTGTCGAAATTTGTTATGCCATCTCTTGTGAACTGTGCTTCATCTGTAAATAAAACGACGGCAGAAAGTTCGGATTTACACCACACTGCTGCAAGAACCACTGACAGAACCTAACTCGTGCAGGGTAATCTGCTGGTGACAGGGCCTGTACACGTTGCAAATGATAAGGATACAATTGATACTCGTTCAACAGTCTCCAGACAGTCGTATGAGGAACATTGACTTGCAAGCTAACCGTCGTGTGCTGATAGAGGGAGTCCTGTCCACAGCCTCCAGAATCTCCTCCTGCACTTCTGGAGTTGTAGATCTTGGTCGTCCCCTTCCCAAACCAGGAGAGGTGAATGTTCCATACTCGCACAGACGGGAATGGAGACGTACAAATGTCTTCCGATCTGGACATTGTCGCTGTGGGTATCTCTCCTGGTACAAACGACGAGCCAGCGCAGCATTGCCGTCCGCCTTACCGTACATGACGTGTATCTCTGCCAGCTCTTGATTTGAATACACGTCGCACAGTCTTAACGCCTAAAGAACACTGATGTAACCTTCCTCAGAATGAACTATCAGAGCGCCCTCCTAATGTCTCCTTTGACGGCAAAGACCTGCGGAAAGAAAAACGTTCCAGTGAATTCCAATGTTGTGAAGGCCATAACTCGGAAATGAAGCATTTCCGGACATGAACTATTTTGATTGTCTACAGGTGGGACTTTCAATGTTGTAAAGGCCATAACTCGGAAATGAAGCATTTCCGGACACATATTATAATGAACTATTTTGATTGTCTTCATGTGCGAAATACATACCTGAAATTATGCCCGGTATTTTTGAAACATTCTGTATAAATGCTTTCTCAAAAATAAAATTAATAAGTATCAACTGTTCAAAACTATTATAAATATCAAGATTAATTCAAAATCTTCTCGGGCTTCTAGCCAGGTAAAAACTTGGCTTGACACCACCGTTTCGAAGATGCACTTCTTCGAAACGTTGGTGTCAAGCCAAGTTTTTACCTGGCTAGAAGCCCGAGAAGATTTTGAATTAACACGTCGCCAGGAAAGCTTCAGTTCTTATCAAGATTAATATTTTCTGCACATATTGATCAGTTATTAAACAGCAGAAGGTGACATGGTTGTTTCCGCCGAAACAGTTATACGTAATTCTACATGAATGAAATCGTTACGTAAATGTCAACAAATAAAGGTATGCCAAGACGGGAAAATTCAACTCTTAAAAGTAATTTTTCGTGAACTGAAGGTAAAACGCCACCCTATGGTTTCCAAGGTAATGTGTTTTAACCGAGCATAGGGCGATGGATTGTTTCAGCGCAAAAGTTGTTCTTCGGAAAGGAAGTAAAACTGCTGGTTCCGCATCGTAGATTTACGGCACGCAGAAAACCTCAACATTAAGCAGTCTTTCACGCCGGGACTCATAGGTTTAAGAGCGTCCATAAATAAAATACTCAATCCTTAAAAAGCCATAAAATGTGATTTTATTGCTTGTCTGCAGTGCATATCAATTGAAGGATTGAATACATTTTATTAAAATTATAAAAACATGGAGCATTATTCATTCCGCGCACATTAGGATGAGCGAGATGTGTATAAGAAAAATATGTTCAAAATGTATAATGCTTGAAATTTAATATTTAATTATGGAACAGTAATATTGCTGTGTATTAGATTAACTAGAAATAGTGAAAAGTAAGCGACGCCTAATATAAATCTATAAAAATCATAGGAACTTTCAACTTGGAAATGCAGTACAGCTAGTTAGCGGCCGAAGATTTAGGTGAAAGTGCTATATTTTGTAACTCTAGTAAATAGTTACAGCACCAAAGGATTTTGTACTTTAAAATTAAATAATTTCAACGTCTAATGGAAATAAAAGTCAATTTTGTCACTTGGCATTGCCATAGGTTCATATGAAATACTAAAATACCATCAACATCAAATGAAAACCTCTTACGTAACCTATTAATGATAAGGATAATAAATTGCCTAAAAATGCTTTAGAATGCAAAATAAATAACCTAACTCCACTGCATAAAACAGAAATTTAGTAACAAATTAAACTTATTAAACATTAACTTTACAATAACGAAGGTACGCCAAAAATATTGGTCATGTGAAACATGTAAAACAGACCTATGCAGACCCTTGTTTATTAATAATACGTCATTTCACATGCAGTAAATACAAGAACACGAGCATTTTGTATTTGCATTTCGGCTAGTATTGCATGAAAGATGTGGATATACTGCACATCCTGTTCCATCCCCTCTTTCAACAGCTCACTAATACGATACTAGAAGGGGTTGGAAGTAAAAAACTTATTATTTACTCGGAGAAATGCTATATCGCGTGCTCCTAATATTAAAGGTACTAATCAATTACGAAATCCCCCCCCCCCAACAATCTGTAAATTGTGTGACCAAGAATTAATGATCAAAATATTCACAATTGTACTCAACCTTTATATTAGATATAAAAGTTAATGGCCCATTTTGTTCCAATATAATACGTTGTATATTATAGGGTTAAAATTATCAAATTAAAATAACACATTTTCCAGATTTTACATACACTTTAGCCTTCGACATTTGACCAAGGTGCGATGGAATATAGAGTCTTTAATTAAAAAAAAATATTATTAATTTCGTGTATGGAAAAAGTAGGTACATGCTAACTTTATACACCGGTTAATAGTTTACGTTTTGTATTCCTACTTTTAATTACTCTTGAGCTAGAAATTATAAATGCAATTCATAATTATGGAAACGTTAATGAAATGTTCTATGTAAAACATAGGATTAAATGAATGATATTTTTTATTCAGGGTTTCAATAATCACGATAAACCATATCTTTGCACCAGTTCTGTATTTCGAGTAGAATTAGCATCACTCGGTATCCAAAGTCTCCCTAAGCTTAGAGGATTTTTGGACAGATTTGAAGAAATTAGTTAGAATAGCAAAAATGTAGCAGTTCAAATGGGCGCTGGGCAGAGTCAGAGAGACGTTAAGAGTACCCATACTTTTTATCGTGATTGCTCTTGGTGTAGGGAATGCTTCGGGAATTATACTGAAGATACATGCGTGTATTAATGTAGGCTATATAATATTGGTCCTGCGCCAAGGCGCAAAGGGCTTAAAAATGGTATCCTGATTCCCGGGTTCGATCCCACCCATACGGTTGCGAATTTTTAAGTCGCGGATATAGGACAGGTGCCCACTCAGCATCGCGATGAAAGTTAGTAGCCGCGACAGGTGCTATCATAATAGCCAACATTCCTGCTTGCCACATCCCCTCCCCGTATCGATTGGATTGATCACCCACCTCTGTCATGCGTAAGTGGGCGTGAGGTTGCGACCCCGCAATCTCATCATGGCTCTCAGATTATTATTATACTTCATCGAATAAAATTTGATATCAAGATTTCACTAGGTAAACATGAATAAAATAATAACATGTTTAGTAAACCTCCGTGTGTTTTTTCTGTAAATACATAACCCAAAAATAAAAGTAAAAGTTCCAAAGTTGATATATCACTTAAGAATTTTCCAAGAACGTGACTGTTTTTGAAGAAAATATCTCAACCTAAAGTAGCCTTTAAATAGAACAATTTTCAAAATGCTGGATTTTCTAAAAAATTATAGCACGATATTGATTAATAAACTATAAGTTTAAGAGATTCACATGACAAATACAAGGTACATATTGAATTATTCTGGAATAGTCTACGAATTCCTCTTCATCACGGAGCACATTTTTGTATTTTGTGTATCTGATAAGCATTAAAAATAAACAAAGTAGTGCTTCACAACCAATGTATATCTTTAAAATACCAAATCTAGTTCAATCAGCAGGACGTCTTAATGTTGTTTCAATTCTTCAAACCTTTGTACTAATATACTATTCTCTTATTTCTCGCCATGTCATGGAAAGAATATGTTATTTTAAAGTCATAGTAAGTGGCTTTTACATTATCTGCCTATTGATTCGGTTGTCTGTAACCCCTTGTAGCGATATGTGCAGGTAATGAAAACTAATTTAATATCAATAAAATTATCTACTGCCATATCACTTAAAATTCAAAGTTCCTTCTAGAAATACCAAAAAACAATATAAACCTTTAATAGTTGGTTTAGATTCAATTAAGTATATTGATTTAGGTTGAAGAGGATTTTTTGGTGCTCAAAATTCAATATATAGCTTCAATTGATTATCTGAACCAAAATAAGGGTGAAAAAAGCTGTAGAAGTCATCTAAAATACAAAATTCTATGTAGGTAGATAACTAGGTAGGTTGGTAGGTAGGTATGAAATTTATAGACTTCTACATTTTTGTACCAATTTTGACCAACCATTGCACGGGTAACTTTTACCATAAAACGAAAATAGTCATTTTGCTTAGAATTCCCAATTCAGTCACATTTTATAAGCTAATTGTTTCATTTTGCGTTATGCATTTCAAAGCTGACTAGGGCATATTTAATAGCTGGAACAATAATTTGTATATTAATTTTTGTCTTTCTTTTGTTTTGTCTTTTATGCGTTTTCTTAGTACTTCTGTGTATTTATTTATTGAGAATTAACAAGGTTAATGTTGGCATTCATTAAAATAATATTATTTCTTTTTAACTAAGATTTTCTCTCTAAACAGCCACGAGAGAGCTGAAATGTAAGAGCCTGAGATTCACAATTGCTTTCATGAGAAATCTTCATTACAAGCTTTGGTATTTGTGGTTCAAGTACTTTTGCATATATTTAAGACAAGAGTTTACATTGGTGTAACAACAATTTATTTTGCAATCAAAGACGCGAGCTACACTATTTTTGTGTATCCTAAGAATTTTAATTAAATCACTGTTTAAATGTCTTGTGTTCAAAAAAAATGTGCAAAAAAAAAAAAACCTTGAGGCAGTAAAAAGGATTATTCTAATCGTAATAATTGTGGTAACATTCCCCGATTATCCAGTAGTAAATAAGTATTTAAAACTGAAACAAAACTTATTATCTACTGCGGAGTGTCTAGAAGCCATAATGTCATTCTCACGCCTTGAAACAACACGACGCACCCGCCCTGTTAAGAGACTTGCTGAAATACAAACGCTCACGAAAATAACGCTGTGGGGAAGAATAACATGTCATTTTTCCGCTAATCCGCATTTCCAGCGTAACAAATTGAATAAAACCGTTTAGATTGGTTGCGATGTTTCCACGAACATATCTATTTACAAACACACATGCACACATACACACAACCGCACGTGAGTGCCTTTAAAGAATGTTGGCAGCTCTGTAGTTGCACTTTGCACAGCAGAACAAAGCTATCAATGTAGATCTAGAACTTTTGGTGAATTACAATACAAATCACTTGCTTTATTGAATTTTAAAGTCCAAAGGTAAATATGATCATTTCCTAAAGTTTATAGTTACAGTGGGAAATTATACATTCATAGATATACAGGTGAAACAAATGAAATGACACTTTATTTATGGACGTTTTTAACTACTGCGATTCTCAGTGAAAGACCGCTTAATTTTGCTCACAGACCTCTGTATCAGGGCTTAAGGTTCTTTTACGTGCCGTAAATCTACGACACGGGACCCACGGCTTTACTTCCCTTTCGAAGGGATTTTACGACCTTAGTAATATAATATACTTTTTAAATGCCTCAAAAGCCATTCAAGTCTATCAGGCAAGTGCAACATAAGGCTACGATTTATAGGTATAAACCGTCTAACAACGAGCAAGTCCGGGTGTTTCAGCTAGTATAAAAATAAATAAAAGGGTATAGAAAGTCATTAGCTTAAGATATGAAGTAGTGATGTAGACATGAGGATAAATTAATGTGTGCTATAATTGTTTTTTAAAATTGGCACTGGAATGCTGGTTGTTAAAATTATAAAGCATTTCATGTTCAGAGTTGAAGGCAAGAAATTGCGTGAAATTCACAATGGAGGCATTGCTATATTATACGTACTCCAAATCAAGTAGTCGTGAAATAGCAATAGGAAAAGAATTTCTTAACAGTCACTAGTCTTCATATCACAACATATTAATGTTTGTATAAGGAATATTAGCATGGTTCTAACGGAATGTGTAGCTTGGGCATACATCGGCTCTGTAGCACCTTCCCTTAAGTCAAACAGATTTGATTTTACCACTTCAAAATTCTGCACCCACAGGGAAATATTCTGGGAGACGCTACTTATTCTTCCGCGCACGACCGCTGGAGTCGCAGCATTAAGCGAGAAAAGTAAGTGACGCGGCGTCAGCACGGAACTCCCGCAGAGACATCTGGTGCCTGTCGTCGCTAACATATGTCGATACACATTGAAAGTCGATTGACCTACCATTAACCGCCACATCGAAAGTCGATTGGTCTCCAGGGAAAGAGAGGGTTCCGAAACTTCTCGTGCAAAATTCAAACTATTGGAAAATATATCGCTGAGGATGGCAGCTTTTTCCGGAAGGAAAAAGTTACGTGCATACGTTAAATCTTCTTCCGACTGAGCGCACATGTGTTTTATGACAATCGACTTGATAAATCAAAAAGCAAACATTTGAATGTTTTGAAAATATATGGAACTTTAAGTGTCACTAAATGTTTTATTAAATCCAAAGTTTACTTTTCAATTTTACAGCATTTGGTAAATATATTAAGCTTAAGTCACACTTATTAAACGGATTTGGTAAACAACTCAAAACATAAAAAATTGGTAAAAAACAAAACATTTAAAAATCTTATTTTTTTATTCCCATCACTTTCTCTGCCTTTTCTGAAACAAACTATTCTACTTCACGTATGTCGATACAAACATTTGCAGAAATAATTTTATTACCTACTTTTTTTAATACCGGGAAAATGATTGTCATGCCAGAGTTAATCTGAAACCAGTATCTTAAACTTATAAACTATCAGTCAAAATCTTCGAAAACAATACCTATACAAAGATTATACATTTAAAGCAATGTCTGAAATTAGCAATTCCACGGAAATCTCATTTAGCCATTAATTTGGAGCAGCGCTGGTTCCATTCATACCAACGTGTTTACGAAAGAGACGTCAATTCCGTTCTGGAGTTTCAAGATGTCGATCATTTCCGCCCCATCGCTATTTGTCTCTCCGCGTAATAGCGGTAGCAGTAGCGTTAAAATATCACAGCTTGGGTTCAAGGGTTTAACACCACTCATATAAGTTCATATGGGCAGAATAGACTGAACCAAAAGCGCTGAAACGTTGTTTTGCTATTATCAACACCACTTGGAATCTGCTGCTGCAGAGATCATGAAGCTTACAATGACCGAAACCCCGTTTTTAATGATTTGATTAATTTGACAAATCTGACTAACCAGAAGCCATAATCAGAACAAGCAAAGCCATTGGATAATGTATGTCAATTAAATGTAGTTTTAGTAGTCGCTTTAATCTGTCAATAGCATGAGCTTTCAGTTATTATGGCTTCAGAGTATATTGTAGGGAAAAACTAACTTCGATGTTATACAGCTGAAACCGTTAACGCACAAAATATCTAGAATAGTTTATCTTTTTGGAGGGAATGTTGAATTGCGATACATTTATTGTATAAACCTTAACCTTAAGAACTCAAGAATATCATAAATACACATAATTTTCAAATGTCACAAAAACGTATTCTTACCAAAAGCTAGTTACTTTATTGCCTTATAAACAATCCTAATCTGAAAATGAGGAAAGAATTTGTGAAAGAACGTTCGGGAAGAAATAGAGTGATGATGCCGGATTTTGCGTCGTAATTAAGAAAAATGACCTCAACGCTTCGACGTTAAAATAATAATCCTTCGTCATAATCCAATCCAAAATTTGCCAATAAATTACAACTCCAAATTTTTTAGTTGTACCTCCCCCTCTTTATCTCTGTAGAAAAACACACTAATACTCCACATGAATTTCTCAAAAATGCACCTTTTACTATTGGTAACATGTATCCATACTGGAAGAAAAACTGCATTCTTCCAAAAATTGTGGAATTTTACTTGAAAATAATTTTTGAGGCTTCAAATGTTTATAAAATTTAGCTGCACTTTAGAATAAAAAACAGAGGTACTTTGGCCCCATCTCCTTTAAGGCGAGGATGTTAAAGCCCTTTCCCAAATTAAACAACTCCTTGATGACAAAATTCTTCGTTAATTTTTAACGCCTCCGTTAATTTTGTTGGAATATATTAGTTTTATAAGTCGAAAACTATAAATTATGTGCAAAAAATATATGAGTAAATTTATAGCTAATTAACACAAACCTTTTCCATTAACAATTTCTGGAATATTCGCTATCTTAAGATTTAAATGTTTTCAGAATTTTTAACAGCACGACTCAAAATGTTTTGTAAAGGAACTTTTGCTTATCCTTAACTCTTTTAAACTATAAATATTCATCAACCTGCATTATAAACACCAATTCTCCTATACAGTGGCAACAATTATGCTGCGAAGATACATATTTTTGCCAATAACATAATGCAGATAAATTAACATTTTGTGTAGACTGTTGAAGAATAACGATGATGGTAAATGATAATAGAGAATAAGATGGGAGGGCTGCACATATATTTATATTCATGGTCATTGAAACGTGTATATAGATTCTGAATCTATATCTATTTCCTCTGTTTTAGATAAGAAGACAAACAGTTTCAAAAATGTAGGAATAAAATCCTTCATAGCAGCAATCCCAAAACTTATGTAAAATATAAAACTTGTACAATCAGTCAAAATAAGTATTGTCATTTATCATATATTTAAATGCAATAAAATTCTATGGATTTTCCTTCAGATGTTTATATATATATATATATATATACATATTATATATAAATCGAATTAACACTCACATATATATATATATATATATATATATATATACATATTATATATAAATCGAATTAACACTCACATATATATATATATATATATATATATATTAATTCGATAAGAAAACTTTTTGCTAAATGATTATTACGCTCGGTGTTGAATTTACTAGCCTTAAAAGGAGACTTTGTACCATTTATACTTTAAACTCATTTAAGCTTCCGATCTAGGTTCGTTGTAAGGAAAGCTTATTGTATTAAGAAGCAAACTACATAAAGATATTTCGCACATGGATAATGCGAGCTTTGTACATTTAATTAAATTAGAGTAGGATGTGACTGCCTCAGGTCGTGAATACTATCTGTTGGATTGGTTATCAGAAGACAAATCTGCATCCTTGCATTCACAGTCTTCAAAGACCTCTGTGGCTGTCATAGAATAGCTTTGGCTCGTTGTTTAAGCTTATATATAATTAAACGGGATTAGAAATACTTCCACAGCTCGGCTCCTTTGACGTTAATTAGAACACCGAGGGAAATAAGATTTTGTTTCATTATCACCATCATCGTCGTTTTCGTTATTACTCTTGCCAACGCCACAGAATAACAAGATAATTGAAATACGGAGCTACAGCCATGAGCTTACATATAGTCCGGAGAAGCAAAAACTTCATTGTATTACATGTCAGTCTATTTCGTATAGTTTTCCACACTTTTATGTTGCAGGATATCGTATTGTGGGATTCGTTTTTAATTTCTTAACTTATTGCCTCTAAAACTACTTAGTTTCATAGAGATGCACATAAAAGTATTCCTATATAGTCTCATGTATGTCTACGGAAGAATCTTATAAAGCATTAATAATGTTCAGTTTAAAGAATAATGCGTCACCCAACTTTTTAAAATTGATAATTTTATCAAGATATATTGTTCAAGTATAATAAACCATACGAATAATCACCATTGTATAATTATACCTATTACTAATGTTATTTAAGGGTCTATCAAAGGTTTGTATTTTACTGTTAAAACCAGCTGAAAAAATTCAATGCCACAGCCAGAATTTGAACATGCTTCTCTTCCTCTCTATGTGGTTGGTGTCATCATTGGGCTACTGTGCTACAACATACTAGCATAATATTCAATCCTCCAAGAAGTTCATGTTTTTTACCCAGTCATACGACCGGTATGACTCATAATTTCAGAGATGATCGTAATAGCGACTTAATTTGTTAGTTGTAACTGAAAAACGCATAGTCTTGCTAGGAAGTTAATATAACAGTATTACCAACCTATGTAATAATAAAATTTGCCCAATAGCTTATTGTTATGTGAATATAACTCGGATACTAAGTGCTTACAGTATGTTTCTCTCCATCAAGGTGACTCCAAAGTTATCAAACATATCGGTTGGTTAAGGGTCAAAAACAGGACACAGTTGGAGGATTGAATGTCACACTGGCATGTTGTTACAGTAGCTCAGTGATTAGATCAACCACAAGTAGAGCGGAAGAACCGTGGTAAAATTCCGGCTGTGGCTTGAATTTCTCAGTTAGTTCAGCTGGTTTGTTGTATACGTCAATATCAAAATACTTTCTGGATTTCGGCGAGGATAGCAGTTTTCTTCTGTGAATCAGTTAGTTGGTATATTGTAAAGATTTTCTATGCTCAAAGTAGCAGAACAAAATGGGAATTTAGGTGACTTTTGAAATGAAATGAGCTTTGGCTATGATTTGGCATGGAGTAGCATAGTATTACGCGGAAAGGGTTGATTTCTTTCCTAGCTGTGTGAAATTTGCTGCTGGGAGTAGGAGGCCAATGACGTTTTCAGTTTTTATTTGGTACTCTATTGGGATTTTATATTAAAGTTTGCTGAGGAATTTTAGCGGCCCAATGTGAACAAATCAGCATCTGGGCGGGTTTCCTCTGATTTGTGGTTTACCTCGTCATGCATTCCACCAGTTACTCCATCAACGTTTCACCTTTTCAATAGCATCATTTCGTATTATCTCATTTCTTCCTCTCAGACCTCACTACGGGACTATATTTTCTCGTTCCGGGTTCTTCTTGCTAAGATTAAAATAAATGGCTTTGACTCTCCGACAGTTTTCTCACCCTAGGCACCCACGTGTAAGTCTTAGGGGGTGTAATATTCTCTATACGTGGTGGGTAAGGTGACTATGTAGACATTTTAATGAGCAACCTACGGAATGTCTGAGAATGGTTCTTTTGGTCATTGAAATATTATGGCATTCAGTAAGATCCACATATGGTGGTAGCTCTCAGCCAGAACATACTGGAAAATGCAGCGAATTAAATAAACCACAGGACGGTGTGTGAATCCATCCCTTAACCAAAGGGCAGTTTTAGAATCAGCCAACTCGAACCAAAATATTAGAACGATACGCCTTCGACAACCTATTTTAGCGTCGGCATTGTGCTGTTTTATAAATAGCTCCAAGACATAGAAAAAAAGTTTCACGTCATAACAATATAATTTTAATTTTTCTTTGCCTAAACAAAATGTGATTACGTATGTCCACAATGAGAGTCAATTGGGAAACTTAATGTCGTACCCAAATGACATAGTAGCTCAGCTGGTTGGAGCCGCCAGATGGAAACCAGAAGTTCCGTGATTCAAATCCCAGCTATGGCATGAATTGTTATTCCATTTCCCGACCTTCTTCTACAAACGGCTTGTGTGCAAGAACAATCAATTACCACTGATAGATGTATTAACTGGTTAAACTATGATGCCCAAGACCTAAAGTACACGAATTTTTATGTCGATATTGGTGTAGGTCATCTCAAAATGAATTCGAGATTCATGCACTAAGGCTTTCACAACTGGCGCCCTTTCGAATTCGAAATGGGTTTGTCATTTATCGGAAAAATTGCAAGTCCATTAGAGAAGTTTATGCTGTGCCGGGTGTTAGCGTGGTAGCTCAGTAGTTGGTTAAACTATGAAGCCCGAGACTTAAAATATTTACGATAGTCTAAGTCCCCATTAGGGTTTGTCATCTTAAAATAACTTAAGATCATCTTGTGGTTTACCAGGAAACATGTGAGTCGGTTGAGGAACTTAATGCCATGCTAGCATGTTGCTATGGTATCTCAGTGGTTAGAGCAACCAGCTAGAGGCTGGGTGGACGAAATCCCGGATATGGCATTGAACTTTTCAGCCTGATTCTACCTATCCAACAAGTGTTCTACACACAGTTGTGTGAAAAAAAAAATAATAATCATCTCAGAGTAAATACGAGTAAACAAGTGCTCCCTGTTTTGTATCATATCCAAAAAGAAATATCGAGTAGAGACGCTACCTTCTGAAATAAACAAATTAAAAAGCAAGTACTGATTATTATAAGTATTATCAATAATAAAGAGATCTATGAAGTCATCTAGTCAACTAATTCATTATTCTTTTATACGAACAAATTCCCAACCTTAACTACATTCAGTCAACAAAGCTTTACTCAACTCTGAAGAACTATATGGACATAGAATTACAGTAAATCAAGATCATCTGTCCCAGTCAGCAATATATCGCTTCGAACATGCACTATCGAACGAATTTGACCGTGCTCAGTCATTCCATTACAATCAGCTGATTCATTTTGCTGGTTGTATATGCAGCAAGGCACACACTGCCCCGTCTGAGTTTCCCGTCTCAAGCTCGACCATTGTGCACGCCACTAGTTAAATTGTCCTGTAGTATGTTTCCGTTTTAAATTGCACAAAATACCTTTAATACCCTTAATGATATATCAAACTGTGAGGTATTCTTTCAGTTTGCCTTCACAAGAATAGGCAAGGGTATCGTGTTTTTGGAAAGGACATGTCTATGTTGCTATGACCTGTTAAGCTTAAACAAAATAGTATTATAACCTGACTTCAGGAGGATGAAGTGTTGCAGGAGGATGAAGTGTTGCACGTTTGGTATAACACATTTTAGGGGGAGCAATTTTCAGAGATGCAATAAAATTCTCATGCAAATGAATCATGAGATGTATATTGCCTGAAAATTGAAATGCTGTAGCCTGAGTGATACTAATTGCGTTTCATGAACTTTTTTGTAGCTTAACGCACTTTAAGCTAGTTAATGACTACATAATGGAATTGGTGAAAGAGTATTTAATGATTTTGGGATCCTTGGATCTTAAAGTTACTCGCCACTCGTCTTCTTAGGATAAGGGAAAGCTCCGGGAAATCCTTATTCGGGTAACTCGCGACTGTTGGATGTGATGCAGACACACTGCACAACACTAGCCAGGCAGGCTGAACATTTTTGTGAGCATACCGAAGTATGAACAGTTAATTATCCTCATATACTGATGTGACCTTAAGTTCTAAAGAATTTCTCACGACTCCATAAACATTTTCATAGTTAGGAAGTTTTTATTAATATTTTAGAGAACATACTTAAGAATTAGTGTTTTTTTCGGCCCTGAGGGTGTATTTAGAAGCTGCATCCAAGTTTTAAGCGAAATATTTGCTAACTAAAGCTACATATATATGGTGGTACTAGGAATTTCCAGTGATAACACAGCTTATAAACTGAGGTAATATACTATTTTATATTCTGGTACACTAATAAACTATTATCATATAAATTTTCTTTCAGGTTAATCATTCGCAAATCCAGTTTTTACCATAGGAAGCTTTCCCTGGGAGAAATGCGACAAGAATTCATAAGACCCCAGAACACCTCAGAGAGAACTGCCGGGAGGCTCAGTGGTGGCTTAACATCTCACATTTCCCGTCAGCGTTTTAAACGATCCCAAGAGAAAGAAATAAATGTTCCTGCGGGAGAGAAAAGAGGATACCGTTATTGGCACGTCATCAGGAAAGTTTGCCAAGCTCCCGCACTGTTTGTTGTTCTCCTTTAGGTCTGAGTCGTCTCTTTCAACTGTTTTTCAAGGATGACTACAAAAGCACTTTTCGCCAGCTCATCTGAATGGTTGATTCACTCTTGTGCAGGCTTGTTATCGTGCTGCCAGCATAACGTGTCAGGGATTACATCATTCCTAACCAGCAAATAGCGACCTTTAAGCGGCGCAGCACAACTCAGAACAATTGCAGAATTTTGTGACAAGGTACTGAAAGCAGCTCAACCGGTGTGACCACAGGCCAGATGATGTTACAGCGTTCTCAAGGAAACTATTAAGATCATTGGTTGTAACAGAGTGTTGGAAAAGGAAAGGGTAAACAAATCACAAATAATAGGTGGTTTTAGAATATATGCTAACCTGAATTAGATTGAATATATGTTTGTGTGTGTTCGTAGGCTTTATTTTTTTCATTTGGTCTTTGAGGTTATTATTCGTGGTATTTTCATTTTACTACGAATTTAAAAACTTCGAGTAAAAAAACAAGTTTTGAACATCAAAACATAAAAAAATTATTTGGTGAATAATAATAATAATAATAATAATAATAATAGTAATACATTCATTGTAATACTCGCTATCTATAGTGTTAAATTTATATAAAGTCTCTATTACTCAACCAATTGAAGCCTCATGCGTGACCTTAATATGCTTGCAAATACGCGGTTTTTTAATATTTTAAAAATCACAAACCTTTCATAAGAAATAGATGTTTTCCATTATTTTAATTTACTTTACATTTACGCAATGAATTCGTCAATCACCCAGTGCCAATTACTGAAGTATTTCTAAATAAGTACATCATGTTTACGTATCCTACCAGTCCATTAACACATGCATTGTAATATAAAGCTATAAAAGGAGGAACGAGTGTGTGACAAGTAAATTTGTATTCTTTAAGAACAGGTTTAGGGAGATATCTTCCGGGTCGTTGAAGATTTATTAAGAAACCAAAATGCAAACGCTTTTAAAAATAACACGAATAGTTTTAAACCAAAATAAACGCACAAAGTTTAACCTGTCTAAAAGTTTTCATCTATTTTTGGAGCTCCATAATCTAACATGAACGTTGAAGATTGAAACAAATATTTGCAGGTGATATTTATTATTACTATGTGAGATAAGCCGCGGTTGGTTGATATCGAGGTGTTCTTAAATCGCTACTCATCCATATCTGCTTACGCTATAGAGTGGATTTTGAAAGCTGTGCCTAAAAGTTGCAAAAGTAATAATTAAAGAGACTTTTTCGGAAGAGATGTTTTACAAAATTTGGTATTTTTTGTGTAAAGCCAATTGGTATTTTTATTTTAGTGATTCTCGTTTTACTTTTTATAGTAAGTGTCTCCAATTAACAGAATTGCCTTACATTCCAAAAAAGTCTATGTCAAAGTTTGAGCGGAAATAGATGCTTTGAAACCCCTGGACACAAAAAAAAAAAAAAAAAAAAAAAAGTACCACTCACAATGCAATAATAACGTAAGCGTAACGCAAGAGGTTGACGCAGGCTTCTAGATGCGTTCATTGCATGCGGAAAGATTCCAACCTCACCGCCAGGTTCAATTGAATAGCCTGACCAACAGCAAGAAAATTTATTCTGTCCCTTATGAATAAATAGGTTAAAAAAGTACGCCACAGAATTATCGCTACCCTTCGATGGCAGCAATAATGCATTTAAAACCCTCTAGCGTCAACGACTCAGATGTCCTGCGGCACGGTCAAGTACACAGAAGAGCATAATATGTATTATAAAGTTTAACATCGCCGTTGAACAGCAGGCAGTGCATAGGTGAAACAATTAAAATTTCTTCTTCTGTGTATGTAACGCAAGCATAAAACTTTGAGTTTTCAAACTCTTGCATTGCGTAGCGTGTTGCGTGAATACTTCTTGCGCTTACGCTGCGTGTACGCTGACATCTCATTAGGAATGTAGCTTTACGTTTTTCACAGACGCGCGCGCACAAAACATGCACTCGCAGGGACTCATATACATAGGTTACATATACAGCACACACAAACACTCACACACACATCTTTTTTGAGTTCAAAGCCATAAAGTATATTTTCGTTGACCTGTACGAATCGAATTTTTGGTTGGAATACAACACTGCATCTACTCGTACTTAGACAAGGGTATGGTAGAGAGTGTACTAAAAGTACATGGTATATTTATTATTACATTTAGATACATTTTATCTCTTGGTGTACTCGCACTGTGCGACAAGTTTCTAAAATCAAACCCAGGACACGAAAGTGGTACGGAACGCCCCTGACACTTAAACCTCTTTTGTATAGCTGGCAATATGATGAATAGAGATCATCGAACTAGAGGGTGTCATTCTTCCCTCGACAGTCCCACCCAGAGATAACCCTTCAACCCCTTAACTACTTGAATATCCTCCACAACCTAGCGCCCATAGCACTGCCCCTCCTCATTTGGAATGCTGTCTCCATGTTTGCGCCTTTAGTAAAAAGCAATTTTATTTTAGATATGCATTCATAGACTCGTGTATATATCATATGCCTATTTTGGTCAACATCTAAACTTGAGAGTAACTCTCAGTTTTGTTTCTTCATTTCTTCACCTTCGGTTTGTGACGGGTGTGTTGAGTAAAAATAGGAGACAAATGCCTATTTCTGGTTCTCTCTTTCCATATAAAAATAGTCGTTTCTCTTCCTCTTGCCTTTTAAACAAAATATTGCATATCATCTTCAAATTCGATATTTAACTTTCGGCAAAACACATTTGACGTCCTCAAAATAAAAAAAAAAATAAATAAAAAAAATTGAAAAATGCTATAATATATTATGCTTGGAAATGCGCCCTGCGCGAGAGCACTTGTATATGTATTTATAATGTATGAATATATGTGTATGTAGAACCGTATAAATCATAAAAAAGTCAAATAATTAATGCTAGTTTAATATAATTAAAGATTATAATGATATTGTTTACCAATGTGACCCATTCTATTGAAAAGAGTTTTAACTTTTATTTTGTGAAGCAAAACCTTGTTGCAACGATTATTGATAAAAGTTTATGGCATAAAGATAAAATGTAATAAAGTTAAAGTAAAAGGGAAACAAGACAGTGCCATAGGTTAAAGGGATAGTCAGATACTTTAAAAGTTGGTTGATGTGTGATTGGAGTTCCTTTGTTTGTATGGCCAGGGGCTGACAAATTTCCATATGAGAAGTATTTTAAAGCAAAAACCAATAACAAGGAATCTCTCAAAAATGGCCAACTTCACGAACAAAAAATGTATGACAAATTATCTGCTTTAACGAGATCTACTTTTTGTTAAGAAAGCTTTTGGCTATCTCAGTAATGCTAGGTTCCACACAATTCATCAGGAATAAATTATCTTCAGAGGTTATTCCTAGATATACATTTCATCTCTCATGTAAATATTTTCAATAAACAATATTTTAATGAACAGTGTTAGAGCTATTTTTGAGAAAATAATTTGTTTTAAATTTTTTCCATGTAAGGAGTAGTTGAGGGTGGGGGATTTTCTTGAAAATCTTTATGTCCCATCCTTTTAAGATACTGAACTTAAATCCAAGTCTGACTGACTGACTGACTGACTGACTGACTGACTGACATACGGATATTTTTCTAAAAATGCTTTGTTCGATCCAAAAAATATATTTCCGGTGAAATCTCGGTATTGAATTGTTGGGTGCAATACAATACCGTATCTATTCACTATCTGCATAGTATGTGTAGAGAAAGTGAAATTATTTACCTGGAAAGGGCATTTGAAATGTAAAATTTCCAAGGCTTTGTTTAGGCACCGCCCACCGAGCGAGAAGGTTAAGGCTCGATTCCGTAATTTCCGAGGTTCGCTTCCTGACAACCACCTACTCTGACCGTGGATATTTGCTAATTTGAAAGGATCAGAAGCAAATGATAGGGTGGTTGCTCCTATCACAGCTTTCCATCCCCTCATATTTGTCATCTCTTTAACGCTGCAGGACAGGCAGCGGTTTTCAGTGTTTGGCAGCTGTACGGTAGAGATGTGCTTTGTAGAAGTTTCTCTACAGTGATCAGCTAAGAAAATTGCTTCAACCAAAGATACATAGAAGGTTTTTCGAACATTTCCATTTTCTCAAAAATGGCTGTAACGATTTTGATTAAAATACCGTATACTAAAGATATTCACACGACAAAGAAAATGTATACCTGAAATTTCCTTGGAATAATAAATGAGGTTCTGTTCTTTCTTTATGAATTCTGCATAACTGGTAAACTGTAATATGGTTAAAATACACAATTTATTTCAAATACCTTTTGTGTGTACGCACTTAACCATTTCCAATTATTAGTTATTGATAATTCCGCTAATGGTTTAAATCTTCCACTGCTTACACGTTTCAAATTGGAGGTTGATAAGTCATATTTTTCCACCCTGGTCAAGCAACGAGAATGGAAGTTTAACACCAACACATAATAACCGGCTTTTAAGAAATTTGACTCGCTTAGTCTAGTGTATTCCGCTATTTCCCTTCCACTTGGATGGAAACAAGTAATAGCAACATTTTTGCTAATGTTTATCATTATCAGCATGGAGTAACACAAGCAAGCTTTTATATGGGTAGTTTGTTGCAGAATAGAGTTAAGTGAATAAAACGCTCAAAATTTTAAATACCGGGTTATAGCTCATTTATATCTGATTTACTCAAATCCTGTGTGTTCGTGACCTGATATCCCCTTCCATTTCATTGCATCTTTATTTTTGAACATTACATAATATCATATACTTCCATATAACTTATATTGCTAAAGTCGCAATACAGTTCTGAATGAAATCAGTAGTTGTCCAATACGTCTAACTGTTCCAGGACAGTGTTCGGATTAAATAAGAAAGGGGTGTACACATCATACTTTACAGCAGAGCCCTTTATTGCATCTATTCTGGTTTTAAAGCCATACTAAATGAGGTTGCTTGTTAAATGCTATCCATTCTTTGATGTGTTCCATTCACATAACTTTCCCTACCTGTTCTGCTAAAAACCTATTCTTACAAAAGATTATTTTATTTACATTAGGCTGATCGAGATAAACGTTAACAGAGATTGTCTTCCTGCTTGCATCCGTTCAAGCAGAAGAGACATAAGGAAATAGACTAGCCTATAGCGTAATCAAAACTTTTAAAAGTTGGTTGCTATGTAAACAATACCAGTTCAGTTCGCTTTGCATTGCCAGCATAAAAAAAAAAAAAAAAAAAAAAAAAAAAAAAAAAAAAAAGATAAAACGAAAGCTTGCTTCCTATTTGAGAAAGGTTAGTAGTTTAAACCTGAAATCAATAACAAGCAGTATCTCAGAAATAGCAAAATCTTAATAAATAAAAAAAATTGTATACGACAAATTTAGTTTTAACAACATCTGCATTTATTTTTCTATCACTTACGGTTTACTAGCTATGCAACATTCAGAAAAATACATCCATAATGAAGACGTCTTCAGAGGATATTCCCAGAAGATTCAACATACATATTTTATTTGTGATGTACGAGGGCCGTATTTTTCTACCTCCGATAGCCTATAAATAAAAGACAATTTCATAGAAAACAGTTATTTAATTACTAAATGTTTTGTACACTTATGGTTACTTTTCAACATAATCACCGAAAAGATTGAGACATTTATCGTACCTGTGCACAAACTTTGCAATACTCGCTTCAAAAAATGTTGTCGCCAATGATTTCAAATGAGCATTGACGTTGCTTTGAAGATCTTCGCACTTTACGACGTTTGCGGAGAGTCATTCAAAACAAACGAAGAGGAATGCTGACTTTAGGAATTGTGTTGATCCATGACAACTTTCTACCACACACTGCTGGCACGACTCATTGGCTCCTTAAAACATTTCAATGGGACAATTTTGGATCATCCGCCGTACAGTCCTGACCTGGCACCCAGTGATTTTCACCTTTTCCCTGAACTGAAGATGTGGCTTGGAGGGCAGCACTTTCAAACCAACGAAGATCTTCAAAACAACGTCAATGTTCATTTGAAATCTTTGATGGCAACATTTTTTGAAGCGGGTATTGCAAAGCTTGTGCACAGGTAAGATAAATGTCTCAATCTTTTCGGTGATTACGTTGAAAAGTAACCATAGGTGTACAAAAAATTTAATACATTATTGTTTTCTATGAACTTGTATTTATAGCCTATCTGAGGTTGAAGAAAAAAGGGCCCTCGTACATATGTTTAATGTAGGTAGTGTTAATCAAGATCCTTACTAATTTTCGAGAAAAGCAGCCTTTTCAAAATATTTTCTATATAAAGGGTAGTTTGGGATGGAGAATTTTCTTGAAAGTATTCTTGTTCCATTCATGGGTACTTAACTTAAATATCAACTCTGCTCTCCACAGCTATACGTGAAGAAAAAAGTAGAAGATACTCGTATATATGTATTTGAATCATGATCCTGTATCCGACTTCACATCCATGCCAGCTGAATACGTTTTGTGTAAATACTGGAAGGGAGAAGTAAGGGTTGGCGTTCCTTTGTTAAGGTGAAGGGCCCTCACATTTCATAAGCCTCCCCTCATTTCCCCCCTCTCTCCACGTGTAACTTTGATTAAATTCTTAATCCCTTGTTATCCAACAGAGGCAATCGCTTTCATTGATTCTCTTATCCGCTTGTAGACCCCTCAAGCGACGAAGAAGCGCATGAGCAGTCATAAAAACAAGGCACCTCAGAGGTACCATTAAATCTTATGAGCGATAAAATAAAGAGTGCAGAATCTTAAAGCGTTTATTAAATAATGAGTTTAAACCTGTCTTGTAAATAATCGCTGGTTGTAGACACCATACTGGGTGCCTTTCTTTGCGATTTAACTCAATGTATATACAATAAATACTAAATTCAGCATTGTTTCTAAAAAAAACCTAAAACAAAATGAAACATCTCGGGAAGAAGAGATTTTAGCATACTCCTTGGGGCATTGAATATTGTGCATCACACTATTATACTAATAATCAACAATACTTTTACATTAATTTATTCATTTCCTTTTCTACTTCTTCCCTTCATCTGTTAGGCCTTATGGCTGTAAGGATCTCTAATTGTCAAACCATCTTTGGACGACCCGGAGATTTTTTCCCCATTTTGACGATAGTGAAGAATGGCTTCTGGGATTTTATTGGCGCGCATGCTATGTATCTGATTTGTCGATATCTTCTGCTTGTATTTATTCAATCAGTAAATATTCCAACTGGAATTCCTTCATTCGTATTCATTACGATGTCTAAACGATGCTTATTTAATAGTATTTTTAGTTCAGTGGTGGATATTTGCTTAATATTCTATAAATATCAAGAATACCATTCATGCCGAAAAGTGACATTATCAGAAACAAAAATGGCATTAAAATTAACTTTCTGTACAGATTGAATTGCCATGTTGTGCGCTAGACATTGTTATCTTCAATTACGTCATGCATTTATGGCATAATCTTCCAGCGTCTTCGAATGACGTATGCTACGAGTTTCAGCTGCGACCTGGTGGGGAAATTTCGAACTACTGATTTCTTCAGTTTTTCGGTGGGTCAATTTGAGAAAATTTTTCTCTAGCTGGAAATTCACCGAGTCTTTAAGAACCCAGCGAGGTTTCCTTGAGTAGCCAACAAGGGTAACTTTCTTCGGTTTTGGCAAAAATGGTAGCTTGAAAATGCTTTGGCGAGTAGAAATTATTATTACATTGAAAAATTCACTTTGCTTGTCGAGACAATCAGGCGTTTCTTTGATCGCAAGGTTTAGTTTTCAAATTACTAATTATAACTTGCAAATGTAACAAATGTAAAACTAAGCAAAATGCATTAACAGTAAAATCAGTTATACCTTTATGGCAGCTTGTTAAGCAAATTTAAGTTAGTAAATTATGAAGATCTGCCAGAGTTTCTTTGCAGTTTCCTAAAATATTTCTCCCTAGGCCTTTAAAGAAACAACGATTTCATCTGGATTATGTACCTTAGTTATTTGTCTCGTTATTTGTGAAGCTAACAAAAGTAATGTATTTTATATATGCTTAAAACGCTAAATTTAAAGTTGTAATGTTGATAAATAAAAGTATAATGATTCTAAATTTGAATGGAATGACTGTGAAATACGTATGTAGGAGCTTTAGAGATTTAGCAATCGAATTAACTTTAGGAAGACCATGTCATGGCTTTGTTGCCATTTAAATAATACAAAGAACTGCGATTTAGAGTGTGTTATAATAAAAAAGCTGATGTCTTATAATCGCTTGACACCTTCTACACATTTTGCTTCTCTGTACATATCAGTTTTATGTAGTAAATATAGTACTTGATACCAAGTGCAGAAATACTTCTCTTACAGATATCGTTTTAGGGACGAAGAGGATATTTACAACGAACTCGAGTGAAATCAAATGTTAGGAAACAGGTCTCTATATACTGGCCTTCAAATTGGCTACCTGTTTCATAATATCGCGAGAAGCAACAATACTGACACCACTTTAAAAAATCTTATGTGTTCCATTCACATGACTTTCTCTCTACATCTCTGCAAACACATTATTGTTGAAAAGCTTATGCTTCTATTTTCTTCAGGCTAATCGAGACAAAATTAGCAGAAATAGTCTTAGTTGCTTCCTTGTAAGTAGAAGCGAAATAAGGGAGTACCATAGGTTAAAGTGATTGTCAAGAGCTGGTTGCTATGTGACTGAGGTTCCTTTGTTTGTATGGACAGGAGTTGACAAATTCCTGTATGGGAAAAGTATAAGTTTTAAAAGCTGAAACCAAAAACAAGGAGTATCTCAAAACCGATCAACTCCATGAAAAAATGTATGTAATTTAAATTGTGTGTTTTAACGTGCTCTAAATTTTTGGTGTGGTAAGTTTTTGTCCATATGTTACGGTTTAGCAGTTATGCAAAATTCCGTAAAATTCATCCAGAATAAAGTGGTTTTCAGAGGCTATTCCCAGAAAATTCAAGATATACGTTGTATTTTTCAGGTAAATATCTTTAATATTGGATATCTTAATCAAAATCATCAGTCATTTTAGAGACAATAACATTTTCGAAAAGAGTACCATGTAAAGGGTAATTTCAGTTGGAGGGATTTTTCTCAAAATATTCGTGTCGCACACACACATTCTCACGGACCTTTTTGTGAAAATGCTGTTTTTGGATACAGGGGACCCTAAAACATATTTCCGGTGAAATCTCGGTATCGAATTTTTGGGTGGAGTGCAATACCTTCTCTATACACTATGTACATAGTATTTGTAGAGAAAGTAAAAATGACAAGTTTTTAAAATCTGCTGTAATATCCATAACTCGGAAATGGCTGATGCAATAACATTATTTTAAATGCATTTTGAGCTTTAAAGAGGTGTACACGCTTAAAGGAAGTGCTTTAGAACTGAATAACACTAACAACATTGACCTGCAGTAATGCAATTCTACTCACTTTCAAAATCTCACCGCAACAGTGTTGTGAGCTTAAACTCTTGTACACTTGACGCCGTGTTAATCGTGAAAACACTCGACTGTAAATTTGCGAGCGCTTAATGCTTTAGTAGCACCATCAATAGCCGGTGCTACCTGGCTGAACAATGCTAACTTTGAGTTATTTGATGTACACTTCACCAAAAACTATTGCTTTTAGGACTGATTTATGTGCATTGAACGTATTATAGATACATTTGTGATAGCTTTAACCCGGGGAAATGGGATTACTCATATTTTACTGAAATATTTTTGCTTAACTTCCATTCTGTCAAATTATAATATATCTGCCTTAATTACTAAAACCTAAAAGCAGTAATTAAAGCCATGTTAGAACATTCGTGTCTACAGCATCTATAATTGGTTTCTATTGAATCGGCTTATGAGAGTTGTATTGAGTAAAGAAGACAAACGTCTACTCTCCTAAAATAATCAAATTTCCCCATAAATTCGATTTAGAAAATGCTTTAAAACATTGATTTCTTTATTATAAGAACTTAAGTATTTTAACTCCATAGGTTCCACAAGTTGCGGAGCGGGATGGCTCAAGCATGGCATGGATTCGGGAGATCCCAGGTTCGATCCTCGGCTACTGCCCACTCTGATCATGGTTTTTCACTGGTTGTCAAGGTGGGGTGGTGTATCCTATTACAATGTTTAATAATTCTGCCTACAGTCGTTACAGAGAACGTTATATTGCACTAATAAAATTAAACGTAGGAAAGATTTAGTCGAAAGAAACTTCTAGCCTGCATCTTTTCTGCAACATTTCCTGAGACATTACCAAAATGAACTCACAAAGTATGAGATTCTTGTCTAAATGGCAATACAGTAAATTCTTATTAATCTGCCAAGTATAGTTACTAATAACGAACATCTACAAGATGACACACAGTATTCACTTTTTTATCTTAGGGCAGTGGTTCACAAACTTAAAGTTCACAGACTCATTGAAATACTAGGATTCCTTAGACCCTCATTCATTTCAAAATAAAGCAAATAGTTAATGTATTAAAAAACGTACATATTTTGATTCAAATGTATTAAAACCAAAATAAAAAAATTAATATCACTTATAATAAATATATTTTCAGCTTTGTTGTGAACAATGAAAATGCGTTTGATCAATTACGTCTTCAATGTTAGGTCTGTTAATTTCAGAATGAAATCATGTTATATGTATAGTTTATAACCAGTTAATTTTAAAGAATTACAACAAAAGTATACTTATTTCTTTATTTAAACGCTGGGACACAAGGAAAGATAGTTAATACATAAGAACTATATTTGATTATCATTGTTATCTTGCGTCATTGACTCCATAACCGGGTGCATTCCCTTAGCATTGAAAGGGGAAGAAAAACAGATGAATCCTACGAGCATCTAGAGGCAAATAAATAAGTACATAGTTTAGGTGTTCGTCGCCAGGAAAGCTTCTTTGCTTCTTTATATTAAACTAGGAGTTAAGAAAGCACAGCTAAAATGCCTTTGAATTTCACTGCTGCATTACCCATTGTCTTGCTTAACCGGTGCGTTACCTTAACATTGGTGGGTAGGAAAAATAGACTATTATTGCCATTTAGCAACAAATAACCGTGGTACCACTGCGATCTGGCGTCTATTAATCGATTGGGTTTCTTTGGCTGTATCAGCTGTATGCTGATTCATATTATGAGACTTTAAAAGCTTTCCCGTACGATTTTTAAACATTTTCTTCTACACAAACCTCGTCATGAAAAAAAAAAAAGAAGAATTGTTCAATTTGGTGCAGTGGTTCGGAAGTGATATGCGGTCAAATATTTCGCCCATTCATTTTTATGTACAGAGTGCTTCAAAAAGAATATGCGCATTTCGAATGCATACATTTATTAAACTTTAAGACATACGAATGTGAAACTTTACACATATATGTACGAACCTCTCAAGTTGCCGGTCCCCATGGCCGCGCTCGCTAAAGCGTCTCGCTTTGGTGCCTTGCAGCGCAGGGGATCGTGGGTTCGAGTCCCGCCTTGGGCATGAGTGTTATATGTTTGTGTATGTGTGAAAAAAGTAAAACAGAAATTCAGTAATCATACGGTAATCACAGTAATCAAATTAGGTAAAATAAACAGTAGGGTATACAGTGTCGGAGTCCCGATGAGACTCCGGAACTGTATTTAAAAAAAAAGGTTCAAATTACGGACCAGCGGCACTAACAATATCACATCGATACTCAAATTCCGCCCAAACTCGGGCAAACATATCCTCCATCACTGATGTTATGGCAGTACAGATCCGGTTCTTCAACTCTTCCAGGTTCTGTGGGAGTGGTGGTACATAAACGTTGTCTTTAACGAAATCCCACAGGAAGTAGTCACAGGGTGTCAAATCCGGTGACCGTGGAGCCCAGCTGAGACATGCTAAGTCGTCAGCTCCCTGACGACCAATCCAACGTTTCGGTAGAGTTTCATTCAGATATGCGTGCACTCGGCGACTCCAGTGAGGGGGTGCCCCGTCTTGTTGAAAAATGAAGTTGTCTTCGTGAAACAACCAGTTTTGTAACATAGCGAGATACTGCTGACTGTGTTTCCATCAAAGAAGAATGGGCCGCAAACAGATGTTCGGGACATCGCACAAAACACATTTACCTTGGGGGAATCTCGTACATGTTCAATGGCTGCATGTGGGTTCTGTAGGTCCCAAATTCGAGCATTGTGTTTGTTTACCTGACCGCTATCATGAAAAGTCGCTTCATCACTAAACACAATGCGTTGTGTGAAAGTGTTGTCATTGTCAATAGCATCTAGAATCTCGTAACAAAATGCCACACGTTTTCGTTTGTCATCAGGACGTAGAGCTTGTAACAGCTGTAACTTGTACGGCTTCATAACCAACCGACGTCTGAAAACACGCCAAATTGTTGTTGTAGGCACGACTGGCACAACGAGTTGATTTTGAAGGACTACGTTGGAAAGCAGTTTGAATTCTTGCAACATTTTCTTCAGGAACACGAGGACGGCCAGGATTCTTTCCTTTACATACACATCCTGTATCTACAAATGGTCGATACCATCTGCGAATGTTCCACTCGTTTGGAGGATCAACGTGGTACCTCAACCTGAAACGTCTTTGCACTGTAATCACGGAATTGCACTTTGCAAACTCGAGAACACAAAATTATTTCTGCTGCGGAGTAGTCATTTTAAACATATGACGGTTAGCAAGCAGAACAGAAGACAACTGACATCTAGCGGCTGTTCATTTCTCCAATAGCCGAGTCAAGGCACAGCGATCGATAGTTTGGACAAATAATACTTTGCAACACGTATATTCTTTTTGAAACTCCCTGTATATATTTTTTATTGTTTGTATTGTTCATGTTTAGATTTCGGTTGCTCAGGAAAGACGATCCGATGTTACTTTGCATTTTACTTTTAATCAAATATACTACAATGTAAATACAAGAGATTTATACTAAGGGAGAACCAATTGAAGTCCATATATTTTGTAATTATAAGTAATTTTAATACCTTGGCATGTCCAAATAGCACATGGACCCGCATTAAAACAAATATTTAATTTTCAATTCCAACCACTCAAACTACATTAAAAGTACAGTAAAATTTTGTGTAATAATGAAAGTGTAATAACGTCAATGTCCGATCTCAAATACCTAATTTTAAAATTTTGATTACAAAAG